>JBBMKC010211582.1:0-13012 GCA_037834085.1 Bipalium vagum | reverse complement strand
TAATAATAATAATAATAATAATAATAATAATAATAATAATAATAATAATAATAATAATAATAATAATAATAATTCACCTTAGGCGAAAAAAGCTTTAACTATGGAAGAAATATTTTGTTATGAAAACCAAATTTCCTATGTAAAATATTAATTTAGTATAAGGTTTTTAGTATTAGAAATAATAAGTAAAAATTGTCCCTCCATGTTGAATTTTGATGGTTGATCTGATTTTTAATATATAAATTTGGTTAATAAGAATAAGTATTTAACAAATGAAGTACATAATAGAAGAGCTTGATCAAAAAAAACATTATTTTTAACTAAATCCAAAAATGACAATAAATGAAGACGTGAAAAATTTCTAAAGAAGATGGAGCTAATTTCAATCACCAAAGCGAAACCTTGCCCAAATGCAACGATTTGATAAGGTTAATGAAAGAAAAGTATTCAGCTTCATCATTCGTAATTGAAAAGTAAAGGGCATCGTAATAGCGCAAATGTTACTAAGACGTGAAGTACTCTTCATCTGCCAAATGTCCGCTTCCTCAGATTAAGGCAGAAAATATAACTATACATTGTACATATTTAGGATTTGATATTTACACACTTTAAAGAATAACCTAAGAAAAGGGTTTTCCAAAACGAAGAGCCATTTAAATCCATTACTTTCATGTGCTCTACATATCCTTTCCAGAATGTTGAGTATTTTGTGCGTGTATTATTGTAGGTTTTTTAAATTCTAATTATTTAACAAGTTTGGTCATTTAAATCTTGAGCATCTAACGCCATCAATTACAAGGTACATACCCAGTTCGGACATTCAAGAATGTACATAAACCAATAACAAGCCCTTTTGTACAACTGAATGGATCCGGTTACAAGTTAATCTTGCATCTAATGATTTTTAGTACAATTTGAAAGTACACAACTTACACCTCAAATATGGTCTCTTTGGAAATATGCAAAATTTCTCAATAGAATATATACAATTTTCTTTGGAAAGAGCTTCGAATAAGTGGATGTTAGATGGAGAAAATACATTAACGTAGATCGGCATTATTTATTAAAAATTGACTCTTACAGTTTTACATTATTTTTGAGTTAAAACTTAGTTGAGCTTGATTTATTATTTTTGAACGAATTTAAGGACTAATATCACATAAGGAAATATCACATTAAAATATTGATAATTATAATAGCAGTAATAATAATTTTAAAGATTTATCCCTTTCAAAGAATCGCTTTTTTACGAATGGTCTTGATATATTTAAAGGTACATCGTGGACCCATTTACATAATTAAGAGAAACATTCCAAAAATCAATATATAAAATAATAATGAATATTATAATAAACGATGAAAATCAGCTTTTAAATGGATATCTTCAGATCGTCGAATCACTTTGATCTAAGGAAACTTTCCCTAATTGTCAAATAAAAGTCAGCTTAAGTAAGTACAGAAGAAAATGTAACAGAAACTGAAATAACCGATGAACTGATAATCAGCTTAGTAAGTGAAAATCTATCAACAGAAAATAAAAAAGAAGACCAAAGTAAAAAATTTTTTTTGAAAATGATAAAAAAACTGTTTTTTGAAACATTGACTAATCTAGAAGGTATTTTGTAAACGTGTTATAATTTTTTTGCGATAAGAAACACGGAAAAACAATGTTTTGCAAAAATTTAATTTTATTACAAAAATGATTCTTAAAGAAATAAGGACCAATGATTCCGCCGGTATGTAAACCACACCAAACCGTACATTTCTGTGGATATAATGGTCTAACAAATATCTCCTTGGGATTTTCTCACTCCAGAAACAACAATTTTATTTGTTGACCAATCCACTGAGGCAGAAATGAGCTTCATCATTGAAAACCATTTTGCGATAAAACGATGATCTTTTTTCAACCTATCCACAGTCCAATCTGCGAATGTACGATGCATACCATGGTCTTCAGATTTTTATTGCAAAATGAAAAATATTTTTTAAAAATGTTAATGGAAAATAACGATAATATTGAAAGCTGAGAAAGTCCTAATAAATCACTTACAACAGTTCTCAACGAAATAAAAACAAAATTTTTGAAGTAGACATGTTTAAATGGTTTATTTAATCAATGATTTTTGTCCTTTTACTTATTTTGTTGCTCTTACTACATTTATTTTATCAGATTTATTATTGGGTAATTCAGAATCTTCGATTATCCGATTCAAAAAGTTCTTGCAAGGAAAAGTTCGGATTAACAAAGAACTGTTCTCCAAATCTTCCTTGAATTATGTTTTTCATTTGAAAGACTTTTCCCTCAACTGATTTAGTCTTTACTCACTCTAGATATGTCCTTTTTTAAAGTTATAACTAGGATTATCACATTGCTTAAAGCCTACTCCATGTTTCAGCAAATGTAATTCAAGGATATATCAATACTTAGAGCCACTTTGAAAAAAAAATATTATTTTTAATACAATCTATATTGAACCTCACTGTAACGAAATGAAAAATAAAAGCTTTTTACTACCAATTAAGCAATCTTTTATGTTTTGGCCTGAAAAAGAATAAATTGTTTTATCTTTTTACGCACCCTGTGAAATATGGAAACTGACTTTGTAACCTTTCATATTTTTCTTTTAATTTTAGCAAGCTCTGATGATATTTATCGTATCAATAATAGAAAGTTTTTTTTATACATTTTGAGCTGATAAATTCTCTTCGAGAAGAGGATTCATTAGGTTTATCAAAGGGTTTCCTAAAAATTTGAATAAAAAAGCCGTTTTTATAACTTTAATAAAAAATATATTAAATTAACCTACCTTTAAAAATGAAAAAGTCAGTGACCCTTATTTATTCTTTGTAATCCTAACTAAACCTTAAGAAGGGTTTACGAGAAACAAATATTATATTTTTCGTAAAATTACCGAAATTGATGAAGGGAAAATGTTTAACAGTTGTTGCTTGGTGAATTTTCACCAGTTGTGTAGTTATCCGAGATTCTGTTGAGTTAGATCAGTAACAGAAATTAGTGTGCCTGACGTAAATGGGTGCAGCATGAGTTAAATTTATAATCCAATGACGAATTTTATATCGCAACAATGGATAGTCATTGCAAATCTCAAATTGATCATTGTTAACAATTGTGATAGTTTGTTGACATGTCTTACTTTTTATTTTGAATTTTCTTCTGTTAAATTCAGCTAAATGATTTTAAAACGTATTCAGTAAAACAATTTTATAAATTGCAGATTATAAGTTTTCCGTTTTCTTTTTAAGTGCAGTAGAATTTTCATTACCAGTTTAAGAGTAATAAAATTTTCTCAACTTGATGTACACATCCAACCATTTTTTTATTCAAAAATAGTCCTATGTTATTATTGTTGTTGTGTATTTTATTGACTTACAGAATAGTTATAATACATTAAAGATTATTTATAAAAATTTATGGATTTTTCTTTCAATGAACTTCATTTTTTAGTAAGACACAAGAAAAATATTTTACAGTTTATCATATTTATTAAATGTCAGGAAAATGGTGTTGATGTTTCTGACTTTACATCGGAAAGACTGCCAGTGACAAAATTAGTAAGAAATTCCTTTTTTTACGGATAATTCTATAAAACTAGAAAAAATTATTATTATAATAATTCAACAACAAGAAGCACTGCATGTTTCAGTTTTCCAAAAAATAATAATTCATCCAAAATAAAACATTGTTTGTACTTGTTTTGTGATTTTATATTTCAAACCAATATTTCACCAAATAATTCGATTGAAAAGGTGAAGGATTTCTGAATTATTTTTATTGTAATACGCGTTATATTTTAAGTTTCAGAATTTTGTTATTTACCTCTAGAACTGTCTGCAAAAGTCTAATTCAGAAATTCTTCGTTCTTATTCTTCTGATCCTAACGTATGATAGGCACATTACTTGATTCCGACTACAAGAATCTAAATCAATTTTTAGAAATTTTTATTTTCTCAAATTTTTCCATGTACGTTTAATGACTGTCTCTATTAAACTCAATACTTCAAATATTGACATGTAGACATTACCGTAAGTCATAAATATTAATTTTATCTAATATTTTTTATGCAACATTCTTTTTATAGGATTTATTAAAATTTATCTGGAACAATTAACTAATACCTGAGTATAAATAAATTTTTTAACGTAATAAGTAAATTAACTAGGTCAAAAAAATAATTTTAGTCTTTTTTAACGACCTGATTCTTTCTTTCAATCATATTATCGATATCATTATTCATTGGGAGTAGTAACAATAAAGTTTTTGAACCACTTATAAATCTTCATATAGCTAAAATTCTAGTAGTCAATTTGCTCGGTTGGAAATGTAAAAATAGTAATTTATTTTACCTTTTTCTGGAAAATTTTAAGGGATTATTTTTTTTGTTTAATTTTACAATATAGTTGATTACAATGGTAATACCTGTTCTCTTCAGGATAACAAAGAAAAAAAATTACAGTATTGACTGATCATGCAAAATAATGAATAATATAGAATAGATTGTCATCAAAATCTTTTGTACAAAATAAGTGAAATTAATTTGCAATCAAACTTGCAATTAGTGAACAATAGAAATAAAAAATCTCTCGTTCATTAAATAACATTTAGTGAACCAAAAAATTTCATTGGTCTAACTTTTAACCAATAAAAATGCAAATCAATTTTATTATTTACAATGACCAAGTACAATATATATGATGCACGTAACAAAGTAAACCAATAAACGAATGAATTATCAAATTTTATTTGTCAAAAAATCTGTTATTTTTTCTTGTCTATTTTTCTTTTCTGTTATATTAATATTTTCTTTTTCCCATATTCTTAATTTTCTCGTTATCATTTTGTATGAAATATCTTTCTAAGCCTTTAATATAATTAAAGGGATCTATCTTGTCATTATGGGTTCCACAATAATTTCATCTATATTTTCACTATTTCTTACTAAAATAGATTCAAGTCATTCGCTTAATTCATTGAATTCTGTTACTTTGACTTGGTGGGAAATACTTAGAGCTTTACGTTTTAAGATATCACCACTGATTGTTATATTTTTGGAGCCTTGATATTGAAAGCATCATAGAGAATAGGTTCAATGGCCTTAGTTTTAGTTACAAATAACTCACGTTTTCTTTTTATGTTTCCTTTAATAAAGGTATTTTTATTTAAAGTACATTTTTATTATTTTATTATAAAATATATTAATAATATATCCAGTTGGCAAAAAATAGATTGATTTTTTCTCAAAAAGTAAAAATCAAAACATTATTGATAAAAAAATTTTAATCAATTAGGTATTATCCATTTTGATTAATGATCCCTCTCTATTTTTTACGAATTTCATCATTGAAAAATTCAATAATAATATGGAACATAAATAAATTTCTTTTTTTGGTTTACCATTAAGAACTACATTATTTAAACTAACCAAACTGACTTGTTTTCTACAAAATATTATGTATTGATTATATATAAATCGGTTACAATAGTATTATAAGAATGTTTTGAGCTGTATTGGCTTAGTTGAGAGCCATGAAATAATACTTGTTGAATAAAGGAAAAGTTTTAATTAAAGCCTTAGTTGAAGCAAAATATTTATGAAACAAAAATATTTATTTTGTAAATATTTACCTTTAATCTAATGAGATCTCCAATTCTCCAAATCGATCTAATAAATTATTAATGGACTGGTCTTAAGGCGTCCATATTCTAAGGAGCTGAAAATCATAATAGATCACGATAGTTACAGGCCTGAGTAGTTGATTTATGAAAGGATGCGTGAATAAATATATAAACAGGTAACATGCTTACCTTTCAGCGCTTACATGTTTTATTTATATTCATCAATCATGCAGGAGTGATCCTGAATATTCTACAAATATTTCAAGACATAGAATTTTTATAATAAAAAAAAGACCGTCCTAAATCTGGAGAAAAAGATTCAGGAAAAATTTTGAGAATCACTTATCTTTTTATAAATCTAATTTTAACTGAATATAAAATATAAAAATAAAATTGTCATATTTTAAACTGAACCAGACTTTACATAGGAAATTGTTGACGCAGATAATAATAAAAATATTAAGCAGAATTTCAGTAATTAATTTAATTACTTTAATAATTTTTTCCTATTTTGAAATTAGTCTAAAAAAGTTATTTTCTTTCTATTTATAATCTTTGTTTAAAAATCCTATGATTTTTTTACATTAATCCTCGAGTTCAAAATGAAGATTATGGTAATATTTATTATCCTATTGATTTTGATAGTAAACCAATGTATTTAAAAATAATTGATATTATATTAATTGTAATTAATATTATTGAATATAAATATCAAGAAATTATTAAACTTAAACAAATGAGTATATAGTTATTATTAAAAATATCTTATCTTATAAAATATTTTCATTATTAATAAGAATTATTATATATATAAGAGTTAATTCGTACTTCATAACAGTAGAAAATATAACACGTGAAGGTGAAAAGTATTATTCAAACAAATCAATAATAAATAACCTAACTATAAGTTAAAGATAGAATAAGTTTAATATATAAAATTGTTTGACCAACTTTGAAACATTTTCATAAAAATAAATTGTGAGTATGGTTTAAAAAAATCAATAAAATATAAAAATTAATATTAATTTTAATTTTAAATTTTACACGGGTTCCTTTATCATAATAATTTCATCTGGTTTTTTAAATTATATAATTTTTTAAAATTTTAATTAATTAAATTACTTTTTTATACTTTCATTAATATTAGATATATTACATGTTTCAATTTGGAAAATTATAAAAAAAATTCTAAATAAATATTCTTTTGGATCAATATTTTATAAAATTGGTAACATTTGTTATTTTCTTAGGCTATTTGGCATAATTCATATTGAGATAATATTTATTTAAAATAGTTTATTATTTTTATTTGTTAAATTAAAACGACATGAAAAAGTTATTTGCGGATGATGGTAAAATTCCAATTACTTTTGAAAAAAAATATTAATTAAAGTTAAATTTATAATTACGAAAATAATAAAATATAAGAATGACATTCAATGTTAACCCATTAATTAAAATTAAAAATAGAAATCTTGGTATTTTTTATTTTTATTTTTAGTATAATTTTAATATTACAATTATTAATATTACTAATAATATTTTATTATTATTATTATTATTATTATTATTATTATTATTATTATTATTATTATTATTATTATTATTATAAGAAGCTATAAATTTTAGTTTAATTTTCCGATTGAAATTTCGAATGAATTTGAAAGAAATAATTGTATAATTAAACATAAATAAATATATTTTGTATTAAATTTCCACATAGAAACTAGGGAATATATATAAATATTGAGCAATATTTCTTCATATTTAAATTACTTTTCCTCTTAGAATCATGAAAGAATTCTTATTTATTGATTTTTTTTCATTTTTATTTGCAGACAAATATATAAAATGTCTATTAGCTTTAAATGATTTTTTTTGAAAAATTAAAATTAAATATATTTTATAAAAATAATTTAAAACTAATTTCTTGGGGAAAATATTGATAAAATGGATTAAAATCAAAAATAATGTGCACAATGAAATGTATCAATATAATTAGAAGGTTGAATTTAAAAATTGATTCAAAATTATTAATTATTTATTTTTAGAGAAAAGTATAAAAAAATTTTTTTTTAATTTCTTCATTTTATTATCAGTCTCTCATTACGACTTATTTTTTAAAATTAATAAATAAAAATTATTTTAAAAAAGACAAGAAAAGAGAAAAAATGAAAGACAAAGAAAATAGGAATTTAGTTTTATTTAAAATGAAATTAATACTGAAATATACGTCTTCAATATAATCACATTAATAAGAAAATAAAAATCTGTTAGTATTATTATTATTATTATTATTATTATTATATTTATATTAATTAAGCAAAGCTTTAGAAAAATTTTAATAAAATCTAATCAGTTAAGACTTCGAAAAAAATTCGGTTAAATTAATATTTTTATGCTTTTTTATCAAATCGATGAAATATAATTAAAATAAATAATAAATAAATGTTTCAAAGTTCGTTTATTTTTATTCTATAAATATAAAGATAATTTTTAATATATTCTTCTTATTTAATCAGTCGCATTTAAACGAATTTCATCTATAAAAAATAATTAACCGTTTTTGGAAAGAAAACTAAAGATAATTAGATCACAGTGAAATTTCTACATTCAATTTACAATCTAATATTTATTCAATTTTATCCAACCAAATTATTAACGGAGTTGGATTAGATTCTCCTATCCCCAGGGCTTACAAGATAAAGACAACGGTTACGAACATGGACGAAATTTGTCGGAAAAATATATTTTTGAGATTTTTCAAAAAATATATTTACCGGAATCATTTAGCCGTAAAGTTAACAATACAGTTGATCAATCCATGATCATTGGCCTGGAAAAGAACCCATACTTTCTTACTAATTTTGTTTCAATTTAAACAAATTTTTCTAATAATTTTGAGACAAATTTTGGACATAATTAGTTAATTAATATTTTAGAATGACTTAATTAAAATAAATGAATTTTGCTTTCCCTATCGTCTAAAGATTCCGCTATGATTATTATTATAAATATTATTATTAATTTCTCTTCACTGTTATTCAGGAAAAGAAAATAAATCAAATTATGTGTTTTAAAATTTTTATTTCAATATAAAAAATATTATGTAAAAAAATTTAATTTTATCAAAATTTTTTTTTATAATCAATTTTCATTTTTATTAACTTTTAAATTTATTCAATTTTCCCCATTTTACTGATTGCGAAATTAGTGTGAGTGATAAGCCTGATGAAAATAATTAGCCGGAACAAATTATTTTCCATTTGATTTATTTCCACAGAAACTTTTACAGAAATTTTATCACGTCGATCATGAAATATTATAAAGAGGCTTTCATTTAATTGTTGACAATTAAGTATTTTAATTTATTCTGAATAATTTTTCAAATACCTTTATTATTAATAATAATAATAATAATATTTTATTAAAAGTTAATACATTTGAAATACTTTTATATAATCTTATTTCGAGATAATTTATTAATCTCATTTGTTTTAATGTTCTTTTGAAGGTCCTTTTAATGATCGAAATCAATAGATCAAAAAACTCTATATATTTTTTCATATTTTTATATGGAGAAATTATCATTTGAAGCCTATGAAATATTTTTAAAAATCTTCGATAAGTCAATATTAAAATTCTAATTAAAGACACAAATCGAACCACTTCAACTGTAATGGCACATGGGAAACAAATAAAAAAAGTTTAACGATACGATTTGAAGTGTGTTCTAAGGATATACTCAAGCCAAGAATTAATTGGCGCAGGAACTAACCAATCATAAATTAAGAATTTTTCAGATTACTTAAAATGATTCCAAAAGTCCAAATGAATCCATCATGATTTGAGTCAAAGTTGAATCCGTAATAACCTAATTATATATTGTCTATCTTTGTCTGCTTTTAAAAATAATTTTTTCATGAAAACTGTTACAGGTGATAAAAATTGAATCCATTTCAATAATATCAAACAAAATCATATTAGAACTTGA
Organism: Bipalium vagum; assembly: GCA_037834085.1. Classification (NCBI taxonomy): domain Eukaryota; kingdom Metazoa; phylum Platyhelminthes; order Tricladida; family Geoplanidae; genus Bipalium; species Bipalium vagum. The sequence goes on along the minus strand of JBBMKC010211582.1, from coordinate 3,379 downwards.
AGAAGATAAACAATGCCTGACACAAAGATAAATATTATGACTAAAACATTGTGCTTTATATCTGATAGGATATTAAGAAAATAATAAAAATATAAATGACGAATTTATAGAAGTAGGAGTCAATTAGCCACTAATAAAACAACGCTTAATAAGATATTTCTTTAATAGTTAACCTTCAAAAGAATGGTATTCACAATCAGCCTACTCCCGAGATATTTATCTCTTAATGGATTGATTATAAAGAGAAATCATTTTACTATGACGAGATACCAATGAATCAACATTTGCTAGAGAAACTTATACCTCACTATTGAAAATTGTAATTGATTTCTTTTAATTTTTTTAATCTAAAATAAATTATCTAAAATTATTATTTTTTATTATTTTATTATTAATTAATTTAAAACTGCTGGGTGTTTCATAAGTAACTGACATTTTTTAAATGAATGATTTATTATTAAATTTTTAATTCTTGGAATCAATAATTTGTTTATATATTCATCATATCATAAAATATCAGCATGAAAAATTACACAATAAAAGAACGTGTGACAATTGTGACAATTTTTATAAAAAGATATTTAAAAAATAAAATAGTCAGTTACTTATGATTTAAATTAGGATTTTTATTATTACTAAAGAATAATATTTTACCATTGATATTATTAATATACCAGTTTTCAATTAAAATTGAAATCCTTAACATTCTAGGAGCTGTCAGTGATGTTCCTGCATTTATCAACGTTAAAATAACAGACATCTCAACCCAGACTGTTCTGTTCCATCAAGATCAGATCATCCATAAAACTTTATACGATACGAGGCATATATTTTTTAATGATCAACTGAAAAATCGTTTCAAGTTCACCAATAGTTTTCATTTCGAAAAGAAATATTTCACCAGTTTTAATGCAAAAAACTTCGGATTTCTCGTGGAAATCAGCGATTGTTCCAAAAATTATATTTACAAATTATATTATTTTACGAAATTAAAATTTCCCAACACCCAATTGACCAAGCCGAGAATTGAGAGTCTCAGCTCCAACATGACTTTAGCCAATATTGCCAACAAAGTGGCATCCGTGTCTCTGTTGATCGGTTTTGTATACTTTCTACTTATTCTCTTCTACATTCTGACATCGATTTGGAGAAAGGTGAAAAATAAACCCAACAATATCTGGAAAACTGTCAAATCCAAAATCAAAAAACCAAAAACCACCTATTCCAACATTTCCTGTAAGAAAAAGGTTTTCATGCTGTTATATGTTGCATTTCGAGTTTTTTATACGTTTCTTTTCACCCTCAGCGTCAGTTTGTCTTTACTTTTGGGCATCGATTCCTATTCTAACGAAATCTATGGCAATCAACAGAAGATTTTCTACTGGATTAACCAGGAATCCAAACAAATTAACCAAATATCCGGTCTGGAAATCAAGAGACAGTTGCAGTATTCGAGAAACATGAAAAACGTTTGCGAAAATCAAGACTTTCTCAAGATCAAGAAACTGGAAAAGGAACTGATGTCTTCTCTCAACGAATCCGTTCAGCAATGGTATAGTATTAAGTCGAAATCCATCGTCAATAAATCGATCGAATTTTCCAAAACCATTATCGATCAGTACGAAAATCGAATAGAAAAAATTGCTACGAAATTACAATTTAACATTAGAAACCGTTTTTTCGATCACTACGGACAATATCAGCAATTGATTAAGCAATATTATTTTCTCAAATATTTCAATGTCATTCAAAAAGTTCACAACGACTCTCAGAAATATCTTTCCCAATTGAACCCCGAAAGTCCGAAACAGACTTTTGTCCAAAATTCCATGATGGAATTTTTCAATTTCATGGACATTTTCGAAACGAAATCGTTGAATTTTTATCCTTTTCAAAATTTAAAAAGGTAATTTCTCAGGATTTCTCAAACTGAATAATATTGTACTTTAATATAATAATGATAATAATGATAATAATAATAATAAAAATAATAATAATAACAACAATAATAATGATAACAATATAATAATAAATATAATAATAATAATAACAATAATAATAATAATTATAATAATAATTATAATAATTATAATAATAATAATAATAATAAATACTTTTTTGTATTTTAAGTCATTAGTAAAACAAAATTGTATCTTAATCCAGTTTCGTCGAACATCTGGAACTTTTCATTGGAAAATTCTTGAAAAATTATCAATAATTTTTTTTATATATATAATGGTTAAATTATTTTTCATTTCCAAAAAAGTCATGGAAACTTATTTAAAATTCTATTAATAGATTAAAACAATTTTTCATTCAAGTTAAAAAGAAAAAGCAATTATTTATTATTTATTTACTGAAATTCCAAGTTAAATATGGAAGATAAAAAATTGAATAATTTAATCAAATAAAGTATTTTTCTTATTTCTGTTTATTTTTCAGAACAGATAAATTTTACCATTTTTTTCGATTCGACAATAAAATTTAATAAAATAATTTATTAAAACTTATATTTTGTATTTTTGAGATAATTTTAATATTGTGGTGACAATTTTATGACAAAATAAAAAAATTATATAATTTTGTAATATATAATAAATAAGTAAAATCTTTTGATATTAATATTTTGCTGAAATTTTAAAAATAAAAATGATTATTATAATTATAAAAAATTATTTTAAATTTAATTAAAAAAATGTATAAATAAAAATATCATTTTGCAATTTTATTTATTTATTTAATTTTGTTTTATTAAAATAATCAATGTTATTTGTTTATATATTGGTTGTAAAAAGATATTTGTGACTAATAATGAAGTTTTGTTATAAAATCTATTCTTTTTGAAAACTTTTAACCGAAACATATTTCTCCTTAAATTATTATTCTTTAGTTTGGATAATCAATTTAAAACGTTTCGCCAGGATCAAGAGGTCTGGAAAAAGCAGTTCAAGAATAAAGTTTTCAAGTACAAGCCCAGACACAAATATAAGTCATATCATCGAATGTTTGATGCAAAATATACAAGATTTCGTCCAAACCATTTGGTATTCGATAGCCCTGAAAAATCTCAAAGTTTCAAAAAGTTTGACCTTAAATCCCTAACAACGTTCAAAATATTAAAAACCAGAATTTTCCTCATGATTATTGATTGTTTTATTGTGATATATCGATTTTATAACACATTCGAAATCTTGAAATGGATTTTTCTTGGGAAACGACTCTACGTGTTCAATTCTATCTCGAAGGAAGTCGAATCAAAGGTTTGAGATAGCATTTTTATCTAGAGACTTTTGAGTATTACTATTATGATCAGAACTTTAAAACGATTAGAGCTTATTTATTTATGTTATGTGTTTTAAATATATATGAACTATATTAT
>JBBMKC010211571.1:0-13014 GCA_037834085.1 Bipalium vagum | reverse complement strand
TCTAGAAATGTGATATTCCCCGATGTCGACAAAGCTGAGCGAAGAAGGCTGAAGCAAAATTTCACATAAGTGAAGAGTTCATCTGACAAAGATCCATACAGATCTACTGTATCCTGAAGAAAAAACTCAAAATTATTTTTATTAAATAAATGTTATAATATACTTTAAAAATTATTATTCTAATAGCTTACAATAATTCATAAATTCCTAATTCATAGATAGTAAATGGAAAGGTCGGATACTAAAGAAAATATTGACAGATGAACATGTCTTACAAAGCACCATTTTTGAAGATGCTAGCTTTACACTGAAAGCCCTTCGGCAAAATATAATTAAGGTATATAACGTCACCTTTTATACGAAAACAATTGTTAAATACATTAATATTTTTAATTATTCATTCAAAACAATCTCATTGATTCCGAAATCACTCGAAGAAATAGCAACGTATTCCAGGAGGTTTTTAAAAATCTTGGCAAAATCTAAATTATGAGAGAAATCTAAATTTCGTTGATGAAGTTGGATTAAGTATTACCCTTCGAGCAATGGTTGGTCGTTCTTTACGTGGTATTAAGGCTGTACATCCTATGCCAAATTGGAGATCAAGGAATATTTTCGTGTGTTGTACAATCACATGGACATTATTAAGTATCGAGTTCTATCAACACCTTTTAAATCGAGACATTTGATCTTTATATCATTTCATTAATTGAGGATACTGTTATTCGTGGTGGTTCTGTCATCATAATGGATAATGTTCCATTTCATAAGGCGCAACAGATAAAAAAACCTTGAAAGTAGAGGTCATTTTTTATTCTCACGTCCACTGTGTTCACCGTTTCTTTATTTCTATTTTAAAATTATTTATTTATTATTATGAATTTTATTTTTTTATTACTTCTTAAAAGTTTAAAATATGTACATTATTTCAATTAGTAATAATATTATAATAATTATTATTAATGCAACAGGCAGAAAACTTCTTTTGGCTCATCTAAGATTTCTGCTTTCTTTATACATCTTTATTTAATATTGGCTAATTGTTTTCCTTTTATTTCCTATTTGTTAACCCTTTACAACTAGTAGGTTACAAAAATTGTTTTCAATTAATGACTGTATACTGTGATGTCTCATCTACGAGATTCTGCTAAATCAAAATTCCTTACTATAAACCCATATCTGATATTTTCTGAAATCAACGACACCCAGATATATTTGGTTTATTTAATTTTAGCTTGTCTAATTCTGTTTTACCATGATCATCATTTGTGACTTTAATTTGGCATTTTGTCTATCATTTCTACAGATTTAATGCATAATAAACATATTACTCAAAACATAGTTAGGTTTTAAAATTATTTCATAAATCGGCTAAATTACAAAAGCTGATATATTTAAAAAGTTATGAATTATTAAACATTATTTATGCGTAGAACTAATAAGTTATAATATAAATATTGTGGAATCAAGATTGATATATATGATGGAATTGAATTTAAAGAACTATAACCTTATCAATGACAGACAAATAAAAAAGAAAATCTAAGATGTTAGATTTACAGCTTTTAAAAACCTTTTTTGCAATACATATTTAGAGAATAAGCATTAGCAATGTTTATTGAATATATAAAATTTTCCAATGGAAGAGTTTAATAACACTTAAGATACTCTCACAGCTTAACGATAACAATTAAATTAAAAAGACTTAAACACTATCCTAAGTCAAAAAACTATTAATAATTTGAATTTCATCTCTGTAATTTTAAAATTTGTTTTTCATTCTAATAACGATTTCATACTCAAATTGAGCTCAAAACATTTAAATATTAACACATCTTGGTTAAGCATAATATTCATGATTCAAATAGTAACGATATAAATTCTACCATTTTACTTATTTCTGAAACTCAACTAGTCACGAACTCCAAACCATTTTTATTAAAGATATTTTAATACTAAGACTTAGTTTATGTAATTTGCAAACTAACACATTTTCCATTGAAAATAATGCATTTTTCTAATAGATGATAATATCTAAATAATGAAGGCCCTGCTTGAATTTTCGAATTGATTATTAAAAAAAGATCAAAAAATTAAAGATCAATGAAATTAAAATTAAAAATCCACAACTCATAGGTTTGATTTCAAATCTTCTATCACCTATTTAATTTTTCGAAAAATTCGGGAAATTATCATTCGAACCGATTTGAAGAGTCAAAATATAATTTTTATCGATTTCCAATAATCACTTTAAAGTCTGACAATAAAATAATTCACAGAAATTCTTTGGAACATTCGTCTCTAGCAAACAAATATAACATATTAACTTCCATGTTATGTTCATTATATCGATATTTATTTTTAAAAAATCAATGTTAATTTTTAGTTTTCTGGTCGAAATCAATACTCATTTTACATATCTCGAAATATGTGAAAAAATTGATCATTTTAAAATAAATCTGACAATATATTTAATTATTTTACACACTAGCAAATCCCTAATATACAAAATATAACACTTGAGCTCACACCAAATTTAATCAAACTACACATTAAAGGCGACAAGTATAAATACATGCTGGAAAAACGACCTTTTTCAATCGTCTGTCCACTCTCTATCTCTCAACCTCCCCATCTCTCTTCTTCAATCTCTCTGTCTCAGTAACCAATCAGCCAGCCAACCATCATGGCCATCATAACACAAATTGCAAATCGATAAAAATTATAATTTAAATAATTAATTAGTTGAACACATGACACAAAAAATGAATTTATTGTAGCTCTCCCCTCCTCTCTCCTCTATCTTTTTTATTTACCTCTCTCTCCAAGTCTCAGTCTCAATTATGGATTTTAATAGGTTTTTCACAACCGGTTGCTCGGGGTCTTTTTGATGGTTTGTGCTCAATACCCAACCAAGGTCTGGTACCGGAAACAGTATTGAAATTATGAGAGTGAAAAACGTTCGTTCTGACAATTGAGTCCGGATCATCCGGTAAATACGAAGCTCGACCGCCAACGATGGCAAAGCGCCATTTCTCAAACTCCTTATCTGATATATCCAAACGCTTTTTAATTCGCTCTTTTACTGCATGAAACGTTTCACCGTCACGGATTTTCAGTGCAAACGGAATTCCAAATGTCGAATACGAATCTTTATGAAAATGGGCCACGTAAATCAGTTCTTCGTTCGATTCAATTTCTCGTTCTTCAACGGGAACGATTTCCACTCGTAAATGTCGATTGATTGATGTTTGGATTTGAGATATTTTCGTGTCCAGTGGATATTGTTGAATTATTTTACAGGAACTAATTTCGAAAACACGAAAATTTGTCGATAGACACTCCTGTGAATCGACAACGTTTTCATCATTGCTTCCCTTGACAATGGTTCCTGTTGCTCCTGCTCCACCTGCTGCCCCCCCTGCAGATTCAACTGTACTATTGGATCGATAATTGATTTGTTTAGAAATAGCATCTATGAGATCCTTAATGGAAGCAGATCGATTCAAATTGACTGTATACAGCAATTCTTCACTCAGCTTCTCATTGACATAAAAGCAGTGAACTTGTCGCATATTTTCCAATTCTTCAACAGGAATTGACAGCTTTTCGAAGTAAATTCGTCTCTGGCCTCTATTTCTCGGATATTGAGCCAATAAATCTTTGATTTCTCCATCAAATGTGGATCGGATACAACCTCCAATCACTTCTTTATTTGAAAAGCCGGGTTGAGATCGAAAAAATTGAATTTTATCACTCGGATAATTCAAATAGTGACCGACAGCTTTGGCCATATCTTCGTAAGTTGACTTGCCGGAAAATCTCAGCACGAAACCCTGTTCTTCGGCATTGTTCTTATCGACAAACAAAATATCGTTTTGATAGAAATAATCATTAAAATAATCAACAACAGAGGAGAACTCCTCATCAGTGTCATTTTTCTGAAGCTGTTCCTGAAAGACAATGATATTTCCATCCATCAATATTTCAACACACTGCTCGATTTTCGCATCAGGATTTAACTGTTCAATATTTTGCGGTTTCCGTTCTTCGTAAATCAAAAGCTTTGTGTTAGGAGGTAAATGAGCACGGCGTAACATTTCCGGTATGATAACATTGAGTTGTGATTGGATCCGAATAAATATGTGACCACAATAATGAATAGTTTTGGTTCGGTAATCGTAATACTTGAGAAACATCAACAAATCATTATTGATATCAAAAGGGGAAACGGTGTCAATAGTACATTGGGGGATATTTTCATTGTTGTGAGAAGAAATCTCCATTAATTTCATAATGGAAACTGATTCGACCCACAAAACAAATGCAGCGTCTTGTTTGAGAAAGTTGTCTTTGAAATCAAGAATTGTAATACGAGTGGTTTGATTTTTTCTAAATTATTGATTCATATCATTAATAATTATAGTATTAAGCAGATCTAAAAACTGATGAAGATAATAATAATATAAATGATTTCTTAAAAAAGAAATTCATTTTATGAAGAAAGGAAATAATTAATAATTTATACTATTAATTAAAAGGTAATTAATGATATTATTTCTATATCAAGACAGGACAAAAGAAATTATTTTTTTTTTAAAATTTACCTGCTTTATTAAATAAAGATATTAACAAAAAACGATTGAAATAATATGAAGATACATTTTAAATTACCTTAGATATTATTTGGGTAATTCGATCGACTTTTTAATATTTTATATAAATGTATTAAATTAAAGAGTATACGAAAAAAAAATGGTCGCATACAAACACATGTGACACCTCAGATATAAATGTAAAAATATAGGTAAGCATACAGATCTATAGCTGAATGACTAATTTATCTATTTAAAGAATCTATAATTTTTTAGTTTCTAAAATTTAGAAAAATGGTCTCAACAAAAGAAAGTATTCGCGAATTAATTGTACGCAAAAATCTGGAAAATGTGGATTTATCTCAAAGAGATATTGCAAAAAGCCTAAATGTTGCCAAATCAACGGTAACAATTGTGCTTAAAAACTTCGATAAACGATTAAGCACAGAAAGAAAAGTTGGAAGTGGACGAAAGAAGGGATTTGTCTCAGAGAAAAAGGCCAAGGAAGTGGTTCGTACATTTTATAAAAATCCGGGAATCTCTATTGGTGATACGGCTAAAAAAGTTTAAATGTTGCCTGGTTATGTTCAAAAAGTCCGCAAAGAGGAAGATCTGAAATCATACAAAGTTTCAATAGTTCCAAACAGAAACGATAAACATCAGGCAACCGCCAAATATCGTTCACGAAAACTGTATGAAAATATCATGCACAAATTTGACTGCATGATAATGGACGACGAAACTTATGTTAAGACAGACTTCAATCAGATTCCTGATCAGTTTTTCTATACTTCAAAGAAGAAAGGCGATGTTGCACCAAAATTTAAAGGGAAAAATGGACAATTTCGCAAAAAAATATTTGGTTTGGCAAGCAATTTGTAAATTTGGTTTGAAAAGCAGGATTTTTGTAACCTGTGGTACTATGAACCAAACTATTTATGTTGAGGAGTGCTTGCAGAAACGAATTCTTCCTATGTTACTTGTCCATAATGTTCCAGTTGTGTTTAGGCCTGCTATGGACTGGTACAATGAGAATGGGGTCAATATTGTACCGAAGAGTGCTAATCCTCCCAATTGTCCGGAAATCCGACCAATTGAAAAATATAGGGCTATAATGAAAAGGAAATTGTTGTTAACAAAATAAAACGTGAAAAATGAAAAGGAATTTGAAAAGGAATGGGTCAAAATATCATCTGAGATTACTCAAAATGATGTGCAGCACCTAATGGGAAGTGTGAATTTCAAACTTCGATCTTTTTCATACCGCCAAATAATAAAATATATTTTTTGTAAATATATTCTTTTTACGTTTTAGGATATTCATAAATTGTGTGTTTAGCTAAATAAATGCGGATTTGATAGCTGTATTTTGCCGACCAGTTTTTTTCGTATACACCATTTAATATCTTTCGGAATTAACTAGTGAGCAGTAAAAATCTGCACTTAAGGGACACTCAGTATTTTTACATATTATACAATATGATAAGTAAAATTTTTAGATCTTTTAATCAATGTAAATAATTTCTCAATTTCTATACAAGTTACGAATATGTCTTCAAGAGAAGATATCTTGCGAAATCGTGTTTAAAAATTCTATACAGAAACCATAATCTTACTTTGACTCAACTTTGAATGGAATTCCAAGAGAAATTTTGTTTTTAAAATGTGTCAATCCTGAAAATGGAAACAACGCAAATCGTCAATCGGATTCATCAATAGGAAAGAAGAAATTTTCAGGAAAAGAAAAGTTGTTCAGCTGACGAGTTCGACCACAAAGATTGAATTTCAACAAGAATACCTACCAAAAAGTTCAAATGATCCAAACACATAATTCGATATATTCTAAAGAAATCATTCGTACAATATCTCAAAAGAAAGTGATTCCAAAGCGAAACGAAATGCGGAAGGCTTTATTGAAAAATCTCCTGACAACAGTTCATTCTCGATGATCATATTTTACTCTAAATCATTCGTGAATAAGTGAAAACAGTGGATATATTACTCATCAGATGTTTCATGTAAATGTTTAGTAGTAAAGTTTATTGCAAAAAAAATTCATGACTTTGGTTTCCATTACCATTGGTCCAAAAGATTTGAGCCGTCCATTGATCCGGAATTTTAGATTTTCAATCAACACAAATACATTAGTATGTTTTCATCAGATATTGATGCCTAATATGCTTTCCAACTTTGCTGAACGTAATTATGTTTTAAGTCGAATCAGACTAAAGAGGTTTTTAAACAATTGAGCAACGAAGACAAAACTCTTCAAATGCGCCATTTGTCCGCTGCATTGAAGCATTTTAGTCACATAAAGAAATTATTTTTCTGAATAACTGGGAAGATAAAAACATTGATCAGTTCGTAAATAGATTTAAGTACTACTTGAAGAAAATTAATTAATCGTTTTTACAAAAACTTGTTGCTTCAACACTCTGTCGAATCAACTATGTCCGCAGATTTGGTTCGATTGAAATATAAGAATTATTATAAGTTAATTATATAAGTTATTCACATCTTTCGTTGAGCTTTGTGCCCGAAATAAATAAGTAATGGTTTATATTATGCTTTATGAAGCTCTGCTATAAAATAAGTAGTAATAATCTGTGGTCTGTACGCAGGACGGACTACAAAAGAAATTTCCAACTTTAATAATTTACCTTTACGTACAATCTACAAAGTAAAGGTGTATAATGCTGATCCTGAACACCATCAGGAAAAATACATTAAAAATTCAGGGATCCCACAAATATGAATATCATATCCCAAATTCAGTATATCATCAATGAAGATCCAGGCAGGTCAATGAGCTCCATAGCCAGAGAATTGGATATGTCGGATGGAACAGTCTGTACAATTTTAAATGAAGAGATCCGATAAAATCATAACATTAGAAGAAGCCAGTTTATGTCACATAAAATAAAGAAAAGGCGACTTGAAAAAGTAAAGAAACTACTACAAAGTTAGAAAATCCGAAAGAAATCCCTTAATTTTTTTCTCAGATGAAGAGTTTCCAGTAGGACAAGATTTTTAAAAGAAAAAATAACAGTTAAGTCTTATCAGTAATGAAAGAGATATGTTCAGGTTTTAGAGTGACTGTTGATGTTTATATGGGCGTTTAATGGAGTTCAGTTGTTCCATGGATGAAGAAAGTTGCAAATAGACGTTATTTCATCTCAAGCACACCTTGTATGTATCTTTTTGTTGTATATGTTAATGTTTCTGTGAAAAATAAATTTTAATTAATGTGGATTTTTACAGCTCACCGGTTGAAATTGATAAATTTGAAAACTAAATCAAAATCACAAAAACAGAAAATTTCGAATTTTGTACATAAATTACCTTGCTTTCATTTGCCAAAGCCTGATATTATTCGGAGGTTGTTTTAGTGTTTCACAGATGAGAGAAGTCAATTCTTCAAGATTGGAAGACTTTGACACACGAATTCGACGCATAGGCGCCTCATTTGGATTACACAGATCAAATCCTTGCCAACCATAAAAATCTTCTTCTAATAGCAAATGAACGCAAGTAAATAAATGAGATTCGGCCTTTTCACGACGCTTTTGAGCTTCCAATAAATGTTCCTTAGCAAATCGCTCAAGCAATGGATGGGGAATGTCCAGTTCCAGTACCGAACAAAGAATGTCGTCTCGAGCATTTTCGTCCATATATACAAGCATGTAGGCATTGGTGCATTGTCTGACACCCAAGTCTTCTTCATAGCCACCGAAATTCATTTGAATCGCTTCCTTGATTGAGCATCTTGATACAACATCGTCATCAAACTTATACCATTTACTGTCACCTCGCGGATTTATGTACACTACGTAATGGCCCCCATGATTGTCTCCAGAATGAACCAGAACTGCATGCAAGAAATATTTCGACGAAATTTCTACTCTGTCTTCTTTTAAATATTTCGAGAGATCAATTTTAGGATAGAACTCAAATCGATCATTGATTTTTACGTTGGTTTCCGTTGCAAAATCAAATTGAAAACGCATAAGTTGCAAATAGAGAACGGGTGGAAATTTTAGAAATATAACTCCTTTTTCAGCTTCCTGTAATCCATATTCACCGGCATCGTATTTGTTGTCGTTTTCTAGTGTTTCCACAGATATATAGTCTTGAAATGCATCATAAATATTTCTGTTGCCCTTGACCTTTAATTGGATATCATAAAAGTTTTCTTCCCGTGTAGATTCCATTGGAACATGTTTACATTTGATATATGACATCATTTTTCCACAAAACAAAGTCGGTATTGTATTTTCAACAGAGGTTCCTTTCATTTTGCTTTCAACATTGTCCATCAAGACTCGACAAAGTTCTTGAGCATCGTGCTGCATAAATGAGTCCAGTGTTTCCCAGCCAAAACTACGAGTCAATTTTTTCGTACCTACTGATTTATCACTAAACTGGAGCTCATAGAACACTCTTTGTAGCGCCAGTGGAACACTGACACTGGGCTCATCACTGTATGTGGGCATAAGATAGACTGCTTTTCTCAGCTTGTTGGTAAAGAAAAGTGTTTGCAACAAAGAATTCAAATAACATGTGGCACCTTGATTTTTTAGGCCAACGAATCCCGTGTGTCTTTTGGAATCCCAATCGATTCCATGGGGAGCGTCGGCATTAATACGAATTTTAACGACGATCGAATCTTCGTAAACGTAGCCTTTGGTCGGATTGAACAAATCGGTCAATGTTATAAAATTAGAAAATCCCCAATCATTCTCTTTGGAATAGAAGTTATGTTCAATAGTCCTAACGATGTCATTGGAATTTGCATTTTCATCATTTTCTTCAACCAATTTTGGTGAATCTAAGTGCTGGGATAACTCACCGCTAGCATTTGATTTTTGTTGAGAAACTAACGTGATCTTGGCCTTTGCATTACAATTCCACGAGGTCGATTCACATTCAGCATTACATTGCAAAAAAATACCCATTGATCTTTGACTTTTGTCAAGGTTTGTGGGGTTATTTGGGACTCGAAACATGACCAAGATCTTCCAAGGCAAACAACGAACTTTTATGGGATCACTCAAAAGCTGAAATTCAAATAAAATATCATTTTGACATATTATTTCCAATTTATAAAAAAGTTGAAAAATCGATCAATTTTAATTTAATTTCGCATTTCTCTTTATTTTTAAAATATAATCAATATAGTGTCCAATTACACAACGAGAAATTGATGCCTTAAATTTAATTATTGAAAATATTGAATTTCCACTTAAGACCAGTATTAAAATCGATTTGAAGAATTTTTATCTGAACTGGTGGAAGTAGATTTAAATAAGTTACCCCATTACTATACAAATTAGAAAAGTAGAAAATCAATCATTAAATATGAAACTAGTTCATAACCTTTTCGTTTAGTGATCGTATGAGATAAATTAAAAGGAAACTGCGAAACAGTTCAAATTTGAATTGTTTATTTTCCAAAAAATTACTAAAAATCAGTTTTACTCCCTAAAAAAATTTTTATCACTATCATTATAAATATCAATCAATAACCAAAAAATTTAATATTACATATTAATAATCTTTACAAATCCCAATGATGACATCATTGATTATTTGATTAAGTAATATTGATTTGATAATAGAAAAATCAATTTCAATCAACATCGAGCCTTCAAAAGACCAGTTATAACATAAATTTTAGTCATTTCCAAATTAAAAAATATCCCAAAACTTATAACAACCCACCCAATATCAGTATCACTTTACACATTGATAAATCAGAAATCAACTAGACATTTGTATACTTCAGGTACCACGCAAGAATCAAATTGTTCATATAAACAGATTCTATAATAAGAAATTCAATCAATAAAAAAAAAGAAGCGTGTGATCCAGTGAATACACAAACTGATAATATATGAATGTTCGATTTATTATTGGCAATTTAAATTTGTCAAAAAATTGTTGGTTAATCTCAGCAGGAATTTTCATTTTGACAGAAAACATTGGCAAGATGGATCTAGTGATCACGATAAAGATTTGAGCTTGATGATAGAAATCCGTGAACAAATATCAAAATGTAAGAGGGAATTTTAAAAGGAACTTAACTATCAACAGTTATGAGACATAAAATCCTAAAAAGGCCATATAATTCAATATTTCAAAAAACATCATCTTTTGTTCCATTCAATTTATTTTAACGGAGCACAGAAATGTATTTGATAAAGATTTTTCGCATTTTATTTAAATATTTATTGATAAGTGAATGTTTAGTATATTGAAAGTCGTAATATTTATATTATAAATAATCAATTAATATCATCAACAATCGCATGAAAAATCATACGAAGTTCAGAAATTATCAAATGAGACAAAAGATCAACTTTACCTTTTTTTCCCTTCCAGGTTCCTAAAAAAAATAATTTAAAGATACGATATAAAAGTAAAAGTTTACTAAATCTTTATATTGAGATATGTTTGTAAATCTATGGATGATAACTCCTGTTGGTCTAGCTTCGTCATCATCGGCATATAAGTCTCCGGTATCATCCACAACTTCTTTGTTTGTTTTTTCACTATTGGCAAAATAATCATAATTTTGCAATCCAGCGGAAACCGCATTACAACCATTAGTATTATTCTGTATATTTTGAAATTCATTTTATCTTAATTTTACACTTGTGCTACCTGATTTAAAATACCTAATGGCGAGTCAATTTTATTATTAGATGAATTTATTTTGGGAAGCGCATAATCAATGTCCATAGGTTCATCTAAATTACTATCATTGGAGAAAGTACTTCCTCTGTTGCATTCATTTAATATAAATGCATTTTTATCATTTTTTCCATTGATCATTTTCTAAAATATATTTATTATTACTTAAATCGATGTTAAATCGAGGTCAAACTTAAATAGTTACCTCTTTTTTGTTTCAAGAAAAATAATTAACAATTATTGAGTGAAATTAACGACGAAAAAAATTTAAAATGGTGAACTCATTTATCCTATTATACTTTTCTGAATTGGCCTCTATGCCAATAGATTAATAAAACAAAATACGAAAGATTTTATTAATTTTATAGTTCAATTAGTTGAAATAATCTCTAAAATCGCAACACATGCTTTACAAAGTAAACTGATTGTTTTGATGAAAATAATAATTTTTTCCACTATTTTTAAATCTAAATTGAATGTTCTATTACTAAAAAATATTAAAGTTCGAATATTCAAATATACTATCAAGGACGTAATAATTATTTAAAATAATTCTTAATCTAATAATTTAGATAATATTTATACTTAAACTATGTTAATTAAGAACTTTTTGACAGTTCTGATCATAGAGGAAATTCATTATTTAAAGTTTAAGATTTTGTAGTTTTTCAATTTGCCCTAACTTCTTAATTAAATGTAGAATCAGGATCCTGGTGACCCACGAATATGTGACGTTGAGCTAGTGACTCCATGTTGAATATTTGAATCTAAATCTTGAACCATAGAGAAATTTTATTTAAAAATCAGATCAAACTTCGCTCACTATTCTGAAGAGCCGTCTTAATTGTTCTCCGTCTTACTTGACCCAGAGACCATAAAAAAGAAGATTCTAGGAAATAACAATAAAATATTTATTAATATGTCTATGGAGTTGAAGTTGATAATTCAGCCCTTAGTATATACTTATCATTATTATAAAATTTACTACTTCTAATTCATAAATTAATTAGTTATTAATTTGATCTTTATTTTTTTTTATTTGATTATCTCAAGCAATGTGATACCTCTACTTATTTTTTTATTTAATGATTTATTTGGTTAATTATTGTTTAGTGTAAATGTATTGTAAAATCTATTAATAAACCAAAATTAATTATTTTTGTGAGCTTCTCTGTTTCGAATGTTACCGCATTTCAACCTCGTTCGTTTACTTGCAACGAATCTTTGAAATTGGTTAATATTGAAAATCTTTCTTCTCTTTAAGATTTTGGCTATTCGCACTTTTTTCGTTTTCGTTCGTTCGAAATTAGATTTTATTACTAAGTAAATTTCTACTAATCCATTTAATATTTAAATTATATATTTTCTCTTTTCTTAAATTAGTAACTTTATTTTACTATTTTTAGATTTTACTTAAAAAGTCTATTGTTAGTACGTTGATAATAAAATTTTTACTTAATAATAATAAATACACGTTATAATTATAATAACGTTATGTTACAATTGATTTTAACAATGTTAAAAAAAACTAATTATCAAAATAATCAATTTTTTAAAATTAGTAATTATATATAATATTAATATTTATAATGATTATCATTATAGTAATAATAATTGTAATAATAAATAAGATAATATTAATTATCAATGTGTATAATAATAATAATAATAATAATAATAATAATAATAATAATAATAATAATAATAATAATAATAATAATAATAA
>JBBMKC010211560.1:0-13015 GCA_037834085.1 Bipalium vagum | reverse complement strand
AATAATAATAATAATAATAATAATAATAATAATAATAATAATAATAATAATAATAATAATAATAATAATGAAACGAACAAAATTTTTCATTAAATAACTTTCAAATTACTCAATAGAATATCATGATTAAAAGATCAACAACAATTGCAAGGTATAAAGTTGAGTTTGTTTTAATGCATCAATAAATCAAATTTTTGTTAAGAAATTTTATCATTTTTTTTTAACAAAATATGATATCAACTATAAACCTAATAAAAAACCACTGTTCAGGAGGTTTTTGATAAATATATAGTTGTACTCTGATTCAAATGGTATTATCATTTTCAAGCACAGTACTCTTGTCTTCGTTAAACATCTTATTTTCAAAAATAAGCTTATAAAATAGTTAAAGTGAAAAATCCAATTTCCTGATTCGAAAATCACTACTTCTAGTTTCATTATTTATTTCTCTTTATCATTAAAATGAAATATATCAATATTTGCTTCTGTATAAAACTTCTGTATTTTGTTTGTCTCTGATAAATTCAATGCAACCTCATTACATTTAGTTTAAAAATATTGGAGCTTAAGCATACTTCATAAAATCTTCAGAAAGCAATTTATATTAATAATCTATAAAAGTGAATTATTTATTGTGAGTTATCCATAAAAAAGACAATATTAAGCATTGAGTAGATAGAAATTTTTTTGTATTACGGTGTCCCTAAAGGTTGTGGTCATTTTTGAAATTGTAATACTTAAAGGTAAATTGTTTAATAAATTAAACTTATTTACTGTTATTTTGAAAAGACATATCACAAGTAATATGTGCTAAAAATAAAATATATTGATCTAATATTTTTTCTTATTATTACAGAATAATATGAAGGTTGATGACAACTATACTGTTTGTATCCTTTTACTCCGCTATTGGAAAAAAGGACTCAGTACCAGATCTGCTGCAGTTGAAATATGTGAAGTTGAAGGAAAGGAAATTCATCAGTAAAAGTGTAGCTATCAATTGGTTTAAAAGATTCAATTCTGGCAATATGGATCTTAATGATGAGTCACGTTCTGGAAAACCCTCACAGTTGATTCTTAAACAATTATACATTCTTTGGATAAAAATCCCTGTACCAGTTTCAGATGAATTTCAGATGAAGTTCAAATTCCGAAATCTTCAGTGCATTGCAAACTTCTGTATCATGGCAAGAGAAATTGTAGATGCAAAGTTGTATCGCATGATCTGACTCCCGAACAACTGGAAAAACGTTTACAAATATGTGAAAAACTCCTTCTCTACCCAAATGATGACCGATTTCAAAAAACCATTGTTACTTGCAATGAGAAATGGGTTTACTTCCGTACTTGTCAAGCGTCAATGATTTGAACACAAGATTTTGTTGTGAGTTTGGTGAAATTACGAGACCCCAATACACTTTGAATTGGTTCCAAATGGACGTACAATAACAGCCCGGTTTTATGTTGAGCAGCTGCAACGTATGTATGAAATCTGAGGCCAAATGCCCAGCTCTAATGAACAGGAAACGTGCATTGTTATAACAGGACAATGCTCGTTCACATGTTGCTTGTCAAACCGAAAATAAAATAAGGAAACTAGAAGGGATTAACGTAATACCACATCTAGCATACAGTCCGAACCTTACCTCTTTCGTTCCATAGCTCATTGCCTTGCAGGGGAAAGTTTTCAAAATGTTGAAGAAGTGAGAACCGGTATCACTGATTTTTTGTATCAAACCCCAAATAGTGGCACATGAATGGTATAAAAGAATTAACTGGGAGATGGTAACAGACCATTAAACACAACGGAAATTATCTTTTGAAAAATGATTCATGTTGTAAATGTCATAATAAATACTTGTTTTGATTTCATATTGTAGTGACCACGAACTTTTGGGACAACCTAATATAAATTTAATTAAACAAAAAGTTGTCTTGACTTATTCTATCTGAACATTAAATTTGTAAAACATAGTAAGAGAATTTTCTTTCTAATCAAATCTGGTTGGTTAAAAAAAATTTATTTTTTTTGGAGAATTGTACCCCAACAAACTTTTCGACAAATTCTATTTTTTCGCCAGTTTTCACAATTTTTCATAATAGATTAAGTAATGATGAATATTTAAACAAAACTTTTTTTCATTTAAATTAGTAATTAAAATAGTATTTATTTATTTATTATTTACAATAATTCAATTAATTCCAAATCTTTTTAATATCTGAACTATTATTTATTTAAAAACAATTATTATCTTCAAATATATTTAGTTTCAGTCATTAACAACGGTTCAGCTCGAGGGAGTGTTTCGAATTTGAAGTAAATTTTATTTTATATAATTCATTATATATTTTTAAGGAAAATATTTTTTATTTATTCTTTTTTATAATTTTTAAAATATTCTTAATTCAGAAAACTTATTTAGTTTTCATTACATTGATTGGATATTGTAAAACTTAAGGCCTTTTTGTAGTATTTAATAATAATAATAATAATAATAATAATAATAATAATAATAATAATAAATAATAATAATAATCATAAGAAACATTTCATTTATTTTAAATTATTAACGTACTAGTAGTTATTTATTATTATTATTATTATTATTATTAATTTTATTTATTATTATTATTATTATTTATTATTATTTATTATTATTATTTATTAATACTTATTTATTATTTTAAAAAATTAACTTTTTATAGACCGTTTGAAGATAACCCAACCAAAAACGAAATACAAATTGTGCCCACTGTGCAATACAATAACATAGATATGGTACCAGTAAATGAACACTGGTCAATGGTTATTGAAGGTTCAGTTAAAAGAAAAATGAAAATTAAGTCATCATTTTGCATGCCCTCTTACCAAAAGGTCTTGGCTCGTCTTTTAAGAAACAATTTCGATTGTTATCTCAGCTTTTATACACCAAAAACAACAAGGCCAAAGACCGTCAGTGATGTAAATATATTTTATGTTCTTTTTTATATTTCAATTCTATTGAGTTGTCAAGATAAAAATATGTTTTTTATTATACTGAATTCCTTTCTATCTCTGGTTCGACCAAGAACTGTACAACAGTTTTTTGTTTGGTGCTATTTTGGTTTCTTCTTTTTCTATGCAAAAATGATTAAACCTTGACTTTGTTATACATGAACAGTTTTTTTTATTGATCTTCATATTAATACCAATATAATGTGGTCTTCATTACTTTTCAATATTTGATCCAAAACTTTTTGGGATTGTTCATAAATCTTTTGCTTCCCTCATTCTCTGGTATTTTGTCCGTTAAAAATGTCCCAAAAAACAATAAAATTATTGATGATTACCCACTGTTAATAGGATGGTGGTAAAATATATCTCAGTATATCCACAAAATGTGCAATTTTACTCATAGCTGAGTTAGGTTGATTACTGGACACTATTGAAATAAGCAATTCATTTGTAACTTTTGATTAATTCATCTAGAATTAATCCTATTAGGTTTTGTCATATGAAATTTTGGATTATTTGATAAAGTAAAAAGCAGTGAAACATCTTCAAGAATTAGTTGTAATCAATTAAAATATTCACCATTACATTCAACAGCTTTGTGCCAATGAGTTACCAGGTTTTGAATAAGATTTATGTACAAATATTGTTTTATAGAAGGGATGAAGTCGTGTAGATATCCATTTCGATACCTTCTAAATTGCAAAGATTTTTTTACCAGAAAATTATAGAGATGTTTAAGAAATGGTAAACTATTGGTGCCAGATTCAGAAAATACAGTGGATTTTGCAGACTTTCTAACTTTTAATCAGTTATCTTTTGTAAAGTCTTTTAGCATACATTTCGTGGTGCATTGTCAAGCATTTTTTCTTTCCAGTTCACCACTCAAAGCTGCTTAATACTTATTTATTAGTGCACTATTTCAAGATCAGAGTAGTACTTATCTATTGTGAAAGTGTCGCCAGGATCTAGCTGTCAAAAATGTGTGACACCAGTCATGGATCATCAGGTGGTAAGTATTATTTGTTTTGAGCGCAAGGAGTTTTGGGCAAGGAGACGGTAACTGATCGACATTTATCCATTGTTCTCAGAGTCTTCTTTTATTATAGGGAACTCGTTTTTCATCACTTTTTATGATACAACTAAAACCTGATGCTTTTCATTGCGTTTTTAACAGTTTCGTAATTTTCAAAAAATATTAAATTGTGAAAATTTCTTTGTTTTTCATTTTGTGTGCCAATCCTGATATTTTATAAAAATAATTGAATTATTTAAACAAATTTGAAAATATCATATTTTAATATGAAAATTTCAAAATACAATATAATCTATTTTTGCCGTTTTACTATAAAACATTGTAAAACAAAGATTGATTATTGAAATCGGACATTTTATATGACATACTCTATTCTAAAGTCAAAATGGATTAGAATTTTTTCTAATCTCAAACTGTAACAATTTTTGTTGTCCCCTAATTTGAATTTGGTCCCTTTAAACCGATTTATTTTGTTTCAAATATTTTTTGCATTTATAAAATTATTTTATTTTATTTATTTTTAATTTATTTATTTATAAATAAAACCATATAAAAAATAATTGAATTTAACATTTAATTAAATAAATTAAATTGAGCTTGTTATACTTCTCACTTATTATGTTTTTGTTACTTTTCAATTAATTTTTGTTAATCCACATTGCAAACTTTGTCACCAATTTTTATATGAATTTCTTTTAGTTTAGGGAGGAATCCCATCTAGAAATTGAGCTTACGAGTGCCCAGCTGAATTATAAAAAAAATAATTGCAATCCAAAGATTATCATAACTTTGCCCCATGAAATTTATATTTTGAAATCCGTTGATGAAGAGGAAATCTGGCCTTCAATTGATCAGTGGTGGACAATTCTAAATGAATCAATAACTATTACCAAATCCGGAAAGGATCCCAATTCACCACACCATGATCTTATTAATTTAGACGATGAATTTACGAGGCTATGAAATATATTTTTTACGACTTTTATTTTGTTTGAAAAAAATCCTAAAGATCTTTGGATATTGATTTAAAAGAATTATTATTTCTATAACCTTCAAGGTTCCGGTTGTAACATATATATATTTTATATTATTTATTAAGTTGAATTTTGATATTTTCCGAGTTATTTCCAAGGCCAGATTGTAATTTAGTAATCCTTTTAGTAATTTTTTTCTGGAAATTTACTTTTAATTTAATATTAATCTTTTGGTACTAATGATTAAAATACTTAGTTAAAACAAACCCCGAGAATACCAAAAGATATTTATTTATTACTATATTATTATTTCATTTTTTAAATTCCATTTTTATAAATTTATATCCAATTATTAAATATTTAATGTCTAAAACTATTATTAATAAGTTTAAAATAATTTTTTAATAAATAATTATAAATTTCTTGGTATCTTTTTAAAAAAAACAATTAAATTAGTAAATATCATTTTGCTTATTAACTGTCTTGTTATCTCTCCTCTTACTAATAGTTGTCCTTATCCCAACCAACTCTTATATTAATATACGTTATCAAAAAATATATCAAATAAGATACTTCCCATAGATATTCATGTAACAGCGCATAAATCGCTGTTTCTCTCTTCTTTATTGGCACCTCCTTAATTTCAAAGTATCTTTGACATCTTTTTATAAAACATCCTACATCGTCTTCTTTTCTTAGTACATCAGGGGCTATTCTGTCTGCGATCGAGTCCAACAGTGTTAATGCCGCCAAGTTATATTCTTGAATAGTCATTTGTAAATAAGAATTCAAAATCAAAGATTAATAATAATATATTTCAAAAAATCCAATTAATTAAACAAACTTTTCCAACTTGGACCTCAACTTTTTTTAAAATTAAATTATTTAAGTTTTTAAAATTAACCAAAATTTATTTAAAATATTTATTTGAAAATTTTAAAAAACGTAACATTATAATTTATAAAAACTTTAAATAAAAGAAATTAAATAATGTTAATCTAGGTGTGAGGTCCTTATATAAAAAAATTCAAACAAACTAATTGTTCGAGAGAGTCTGATCAAAACTAATTAAAACTCACAGTTCCCACAATGGGACATATCCTTTTAGACTTCATTAATATGTCAAAATCCCATTAGTCTAATATATCAAGATCTCCACGGCGAAACTTTGATATGCAGATTTTTAAAATAATAACAAAAATTATTTTTTTCAAATTATTATTATTTTTTTTTATTTTTATCACAATCATCGCGGTTTGTGCCTTTGGGAAATAAACATCTTCACAAAACTTTTACTCAATAAGCTTTGATATTACTACTGTTGGGTTCTGGGGATAACAATAAATGATAATAAATAGTGATGATAATGATGTTAATTAATAATAATAATTTTAACAATAATAGAAATAATTTTTCTTTTTTTCTCCTTTGTAAGAACAAAAAAAAGTCATTAATAATTTAGCTCCAACGTCGATGCGTTAACATTTTGATTCAATTCAGTCTGGGCTTGGAGATTAAGGGCCAGTCTGAGTAGAAGCCGTCCGGAATCATTCATGATCGTCTCCAATCTCTACCCCTATCTATTCCACAAAACGAATTCCCGAACCACTTCCAAATTTCAGATGGACAAGTTGACAGACGATTTCAGACCATTTTAAAGAGGACTTGAAAACTCAAGGAATCTCGTACTATTTTTCTTTCAAGTGGATATGTTTTCGTAAGAGGATTTTACAACGGGTTCCGTCGAGTTTGGGACTCTCTAGACGACCCGGGTCTGTTGTCACTTCGGGTGAGACCAATCCGTTTGCGTTTTTTGTTCTTGTTTTAATTTACTTAATCATTATTATCGATTATTGATTTGATTCTTTTTTTCATTACCATTGGATTTAATTTCGTTTTATTTTAGACATTGATAGATTCACAGTTTTTGATTTCAAGTTGTGATAAAGTGAAAAAATTAATGAGTGTTTTGATTCAGCTTTTAGAGTGCGGATACTCTGGGAGTTTTGATTCAAGTTGAGTTTAATCGAATTTGAGCAAAACATTATTAAGAGGGAAGTTACTGATAGACGAGGGAAGTTTACTTTGTTTAGATATAATAATAATAACACTACAAATACCTTATGACAATCACCGGGCTGTTCACAATATCTTATATATCAGTAATTTTCGATATAAGAACTTTGAAAAACCAAATATAAATGAAAAATTTACAATTAATGAAATAATAACCAAGATATTATCCAAAATAATTTCCATTGTAATATGATCTAAAATTTTTTTATTGACTGGTCTTGTACTTTTAATAAAATTTATTTCTTTAAGCTGAAACAAACTAAAATAAGAACCCAAAAAAGGTTTTAAAAAAAACATTAATTCCAAATATTTACTATGACATTAGTACTCTTTTAGCATGTACAACGAAGGGTAATAATTAAATTTTTGAACACAAAAGAATTCTAAAATCTCTTTTATTTTTGCCTACTCACTTTATTTAGAACTAAAATGTTGACTTTATACAATTTGATTTTTTAAATCTTATAATTTTAAGAACTCCTACAGCTCGAATATTTTGAAAAACGATATTCGACCCATATAATGAAAATGACTACCGATATATTAGAGGGTATATTTTATATATATATGAATTTCCATATATATAATAATAAGATAATGAAATTAAATTTTAAATAGAAATAAAAACATAAGAGCTTTTCAAATTCAGAATAACAAAACAGATTAAGAAAAATACGATAACATTAAGCCGAAATGACTTGAATCACACGAACTCAGTTAAACATCACCAACGTTATGTATTTCAGATATAATCACATTTTCTGTTATGATACTAATTTATTGCCAAAGAATATAACACGTTTCACAATTGTACAAGTTCAAATATCCCATAATCTTGTATTTTAAATCATAAATCACAAAAGTTTCATATTTTAATTTACTGATATGTTTATCTTTATAATGATTTTGTAGTACCTACCATTAGATCAGACTAATATTTCATTCTGTATTATGAATTTTATTTTAGGACTTTAAAGATTTTCAATATTTAAATTAAAGATGAGATTTATCATTTTACACTATAAATTAAAAATACTTTGGCATACTTTAAAAAAAGAAATTTAAGTTCCAAAACGAATTATTTATTTAGTTTTTGTTAGAGTGCATATATGTCAAGCAGCACTTTCCACAGTATTGTCGATCAAAGTGAGCAGCCATGAAGACTCCTGGACCGCAGCTTTCATTGGGGCATTCCTTTCTTAATCTTTGGGTCTTGCCATTATTGTCGACCTATTTATATTGTAATTAAATTTTATGAAAAAAAATGTAATCGAAAACCTACTTTGTAGTACTTAAGGACAGCAAGCTTGACCTTCTTCTTCTTGTGTTTAATCTTTTTAGGAGTAGTGTAATTCTTCTTCTTGCGTTTTTTACCACCACCTCTAAGTCTTAACACCAAATGCAATGTGCTTTCCTTTTGAATATTGTAATCTGACAGTGTTCTGCCATCTTCCAACTGCTTTCCAGCAAAAATCAAGCGTTGTTGGTCTGGGGGAATCCCCTCTTTGTCTTGAATCTTAGCTTTTACATTTTCAATAGTATCAGAAGATTCAACTTCCAAAGTTATAGTCTTCCCTGTAAGGGTTTTAACAAAAATTTGCATTCTAAATATGAAAGATATTAAAACTAGATAGTCTATTTATTTTACACACACTTTTTAAATTTAACTTATTCTAAAATGTTCAGTAATTTAAACAAATTATTTATGCTAATATTATTAGGTTATTAATTGAAAATTTTAAACTTGTAATAAAATTTTTTTAAATCTTCATTACGAAAATTACTTAATAAAATTTTATATAAATTATAAATTTTATTATATATATTTCTATTTTAAAATAAATTTTAAGAATTTAAATGATAATTCATATAACTTTTATAAATAACCTCTAACTTTCTTGCCAATAAAAATCTAAGTCAAAATAGTAATAAAAAAAGCAACAATAAAATATTTAAGTCGAATTAGTATTTATTTTCAAAATGAATGGTTTTAAGTATACTTGCTTATAAATGTATAAAATTTGTAATTTCACATTTAATTATCTTATATATCTAAAAATTATAAATATTGATTTCTTATGCAATATTATTATTTCAAACTATATGTATGTATATAAAAAATAAGACATTAAATATTTATAATATAGAATTTTAGTATTAATTAAATTTTAATTTTATATAAAACTTTTAAAAGTAGCATTGTTAATATTTGTTAAAAATCTAAATTGTGCGCCACTTGCTTTCATTACCTATTTCAATTATTAATATTAGAGACCAATATTAAAAATTATCAAAAAATTAGAATGTAATGTAACTTATTTTTTTGTTGTGTTTGCCAAAGGCACGAAACCCGATAATAATAATTATAATAATAACATTAATATTAATATTAGTTAAAAAATAATAAAACTTAAAATTTCAAAAATTATAAAAACTAATATCAAAATCGTGTCTTCGGGATTTTGATATAATAGGACAGTAGTATAAAAGGATATATCCTATCGTCGGGGTAATTAATAAATTTTTGTTATCAAAATCTATCTCGGCGTAAAAAATAGTTTGATTAATGGTTATTAGCGGAATAGCCGTCTCTAAGCTTGGAGATTGGTGATAATAGACTAATCTCTACGACTAAATAAAGAGACAGCTATTCCCAGAAAGCGCCCAGAAGAAAAACATTAGATCATAATTTCGTTTAAAAGAATATTAACGTTGGAAGGAAAGGATTTCATTTCGGTTTTGGAAGATTTGCAGAAAGCTAAGATCATTTGCCGAGGACAGTTGAAGACCTATTAATTTTCAGTTTATTTTGAGATGAAAATGCAAAAGGATTGATCAAGGGGACCCAGCCAGTATTGGAATCATTAGGTGGCCTGTAAAGGACCTAAATAACGACCTGGGGATCCCTTGTCCGTCCTGGTGAGGTTGTTGTATTTTTTCCTTTAAATTTTTATTGCTTTTCTTTTGTGATTATCTCATAACATTTATCATAAAATTATTGAGCAACAAAAAAAAATATATATATATTATTATTATTATTATTATTATAATTATTATTATTATTATTATTATTATAATTATTATTATTATTATAATTATTATTATTATTATAATTATAATTATAATTATTATTATTATTATTATTATTATTATTATTATTCATTTTATGTTTGATTTTGGCAATTATCTTTTAGCGAGTCGATTTGAACGATATTGATTTTTTATATTCGACATTGGGAAGATTTTTTTTTGGTGATAACCAGACATTAAAATGAATTTTTTGTTACGATAAGTGTGTCAGACTCTTTGAATTTTCAATAAAGTTTTACCGTGATTGTTTTGATTTAATTAGGGTGCGGATAAAGTTTTATTTTGGGGTTTTCATTCAAATCAAGTTTTAATTTCTGCAGCTACAATAGTAAAACGAAAACAACATTGTGTAGTGAGGAGTTATCGATTTTCAAGCGAAAATTACTTTTCAAAGGTATCATAGTAACAATTTATATACAAGATAAAGGAAGCAAAGCCACAATTAAAATGTAATTTTTATAATTTGCATCACCAAAATAATTATCAATATTATTTATTTAATTAGTGTCTACATTTATACTTAATTTTCTTTTTAGAACTCTCCAGAATGCCTCTATGTGTTGTGTATGAATTTCTTTATTGATTGGATTCATAACATTGATTAGGTGATTTACCATAATATTTGTAAGTCATGTTGACCAATAAATTTTGACACGCTTTTCAGTCATCACTTATGATAATATATCCATGTATAATTCGTTAATTTATTATTGAAATTCGATTTTCTCTAATTCTCTTCTCAAAAAATTCTATAAAATCTTTTTTTTCAATTGTTTGACTCAAGAAAAATCCATTGTTGACCTTTAATCATCGATTTCTTCCATATTTATTTCTTTGAACAAGGATTCATCAATCTCTGTGGGCCGTGACTCTACAATACTGATTGTAGTAAAAACAATTGGATAATTGGTTAAAAAGTCTTATTTAGAAATAACATTTAAAGGTAATAACTATCATATTTTACATTACATTAAAAAAATTCTATAACTACCTAAATTACATGACAACAGGACTATTATAAAAAATCTATTACAATATTAATTCTTTTGACATAACTTAATTATTAATAATAATATAATAAAATTGCTCATAATTTAATTTCTTTCCAAATAATTGAATTCTAGATATTTTTCTTTTACATTTAGTATTTTTTCTGACGTTTTTCTAGGTTTTCTTTTAAAAATTATTTAATCATAACAACCTCGATTAATAATGTTCTTGAGCCAGTGACTTCAAGCTGAACGATAAATAAATTAGGGTCATGGAGTCTCCCTTCTTTTTATAATTAGCATGTGCATGATGACTTCCTTCATTTTTCATTAGAATGTTTTATTTTGATATATATATAAAATATATATAATTAATATACAACCCATACGATTAATTATTATAAAAATTATTATTACTATTAATTATTATCAAAAAGAAACTTACCATAAATAAATGATGTGGGAGTAAAACTATGAGTAAATCACTAAATATAGAATTTTTATAATATAAGAACTTACTTAAAATAGTAACCACTCACAGATAAATCTATTATTGGAAAGTTAGAAGAGCGAATAAGAAGCTTTAGAATGTGGAAACAGGAATATATAAGCTCTAAGTTCTCACATTAAAAATGTTCTTAACAACTCTTAGAATAAGCTTATAGCTTTTTAAATAAAAGAAGTTTTAAGCAAGCTGGTATTTATTTGAATATACTATCAACAACCGTACAACGTGCAATGATGCAAGACCGACGCTTTTCGCATATGCAATATGACAAAAGTCAAAGATTTCAGCCTTCAGAGAATAAATTGCTACACTCATTTCATCGGAATCAGTTCCAACACTGGTCTCATATATGAACAGAATGCAAAGTCAGAGTCGATCCCGCGATGCCCAGTTTGGAATGAGGAGCCACCGACGCCCCCATCATCCCGCTCATCAATATATGCCCAAAAAGTTAGTTATTCATCTGATGTATTTCAATCATATATACTTCCTTAGTAATTTGCCACAAAATCATTTTTCCCATAATCACAATAAATATTTTTCTCATAATCATCAAAATCTTATAATATTAATAATCACTACCAAAATAATTATCTCAAATAAAAAACGCTTTTGGTTTAATAGTAATGAAACGCAATATCAGCCCAAGCAGAAAACCTTTGTTGACCTTTTTAAAAAAAATCAATTCCTATTTAAACCACAACTAAACTCATATACTAATCCTTCTAAAAATGAAAATTTCTAAAACTAATAATCGGTTTTCACGATCTGGAATAGACACTTATAATTAATGATAACATTGAAAATAAAACTCATAAAACAAACCAAATTTGTCTGATTTCATAAAACCAAAAAAATATATTTAAAAATAATAATGGAAGCAGAACCTATCTTATTTCTCATATTAACAGATAAATAAAATGTGTTCTGAAACAAAAACAGAAACATAAAATGATTAGAAAAAAAAGGAGCTCATGAGCAAAAAACTTATTAAGCAGATGTCGGAAATTAAAAAATTCCGCATCTTTCATAATATTACAAATAATAATTATAATTATGAAATTAATAATAACTTTGAACCTATTTTTAATAAGTCAAATTTTCAAAAAAGTGAAACTGAAGGTAATTTAAAACATTTTTCTTTATTATTATTCACAATATAGTAATAATGTAAATCTTATTGAAGCCTCTCCTCTCGATTCATCTAATAATAACTCTATAAATAACTATGAGCCTGAAAAATAAAAAATAAACTTAATTGATTACTCTATATATATACAGGGTGCGCATAAAGTCCTTGGACTTTGTAAACGATTATTTAAAGACGAAAATTCATCAAAAACAAAAAGG
>JBBMKC010211549.1:0-13015 GCA_037834085.1 Bipalium vagum | reverse complement strand
TATTATTATTATTATTATTATTATTATTATTTATTATTATTATTTATTATTATTAATATTATTATTATTGTATTATTATTGTTTTATTATTGTATTATTATTGTTTTAAAAGTATGTTATTTTTTTATTTAAAAGAAATTACCTGTTTTCATTTCTGTTACAGAAAAATACTTAATCAATAAATGCAATAAATGTTCATTAGTAAGAGATAACATGAAAGATTACATGTTATTAGAAAAATGCTATTAAATTTACTGAGGTCTAATTGAACATATAACAATGTCGATGCTGACCACTGAAGACTGGTGAGATATTAATAATCTTTATTAATTAACGGCCTTTTTCAAATTAAAAAATTCAGGAAGAGATTTGCTTGTCGATAATCACATTATTTCATTTACAAATATAATTGCGAAGGCTTTCGAAAATTAATATTTTTCAATTAAAACTGATTTGAAAACGTTAAATACTTTTCCTACGCATTTGTTTTAAACGGAGAATTGTTTTAAGGACAGGTAATTTTTTATTTTTTTTTCCAACGGAAACTAATAAAACCACATCTTCGTTAACATTTGATTTTTCCTTCACGGAAATATTAGGAAAAGATTTTTTTCACTTTAAAAGGTTATATGTTAATAGTACAGATAAAAAGTCTTAAGTACCAAAATGAAAATAACAATCTTTTTGAAATTTTTACAAAAAAATCTTAAAAATTAATCACCCTGAGTCTAAATACAGCGAAATATCTTGTCCTCCCTTATAAGATTGACTTTTTGTCAGTCCTGAGAAGGAATTCTATCAAAGAAAGTATGAACACCATTATCCAACTCTTCTGTCGTAATTTTTTGCTCCGTAAATTCTTTTTCAGATTTTCGATTAGTCAAAAATCACAGTGAGGTAGATCTGTAATGTTACGTGATTGTGGAAGTAACTCAATATCCATACCACTCAAGTATTCGGCCGTAGGTTAAGTCTTATGTGGTTGAATATTTTCATCGTGTAAAATGATCCTCTGTAAATCAGATTTTAGATGTTTCACGTAGATGGCGGTGATGACTTGAGACAAACATGTGCTCATATATAAATCTCTCGTGATCTTCTCTCCCTTTTTCAATTTGACTGCTTTAACTATTCTTGTCTAACAGAAATTACGATTAACATTATCTTTTTCGAATGTTTCTCAGTTTTTTATCACTTTTGGAATTGAGTCGTCCTCAACGATCCATACTTTGGCCTCGCGTGATGAAAGATTCTTGTGAAAATATACCCAGGTCTCATGTACAGATCTTTCACTTGAGACTTTTCAGGTCCTCCTAATCCATATATAGAGCACACACTGAACACCAAAATGTCTAGAGTCCAGTTGGTTATGGAGATTATTGTGAATTCTTTTTTCAAAAATTTCAGCATTTATCTGTAGGTCTTCTTTGACAAAATCTCGATCTGCAGTAACACTTCTGTAGGACTACCAGGTGGCGGAAGGTTATCAAATATAGTTCTACCTATCCGAAATTGACGAAAGCAACAGAATATTATTAAACAGAGTTTGCTCCAAAAACACTATTAATGTCATTGGTGGTGTCTATTGGTGACATATACTTTTTGAAGTAGCAAACACTAATACTCTAAAATCTCTGCAATTGAACATCATCCTTAAATTTGATTCATTATTATTAGTAAATTATTCAGAATAGAATTTCTTTAAGTTTTCCCTTGATTTATTTAATTAATTGATTATTTAAAATAAATATTATATCATTAAAAATCATTTGGTCGCTTCAGCGCAAAAAGACTTTTAATCTGTGCTAATATATCGAATGCCTATTAAAGGTTTTATCGATTTTTAAAGTTAATGTAAAAGACATTTTTTGAATTTGAATTTTTATTTTATTATTCATTAGGGAGGAAATGAAAGCAGTGAAGGTACTTGAATTGTAAGCGGTTGTCTGTGCATTATATTTAGTAATGTCATGTTTGGTAATGGCACAGCACACTTAAGGTATATTTTGAACAACCCATTATCTATGATTCTTCTTCGCATTTCGTTGTTTATCATTTTTCTATTTTAAATTTGTGTTTGTATTTGTATTAACAAATATAAATTTTTATAATTGAATGTTAAATATTTGAAATGTGAGGTTAAGCACTGTAATATAATTCATTTACATCATCGAAAATTAAATACAGCTTGCTATTGGGTCAGAAAGACGCATTGTACAATTTTATTGATAAAAATATAAATGTACCAATCTACAAGGAAGTCATATATTATTAATGTAATCATCATTGTGCTGGAGCGCATACTTCCCATGCTCTCGTTATAAAATATCATTGGTTGTTTAAATAAAAAATATCCAATTACTACTTTCAAATCATCATCCTTTGCTTATGTAACATTAAAAATAGTAATGTTTTTAGTTCAGAAAATTCTGAAGGCCCAGAAGAAACAATAATCTTTTGATACCAGATCAAAGAATAAGGGGGACATGGAGGAACTTCCGAGACAACGACAAAAATTGATAATGACTAATATATCGATTTTTAGTTTTGGATTTTTTTGCGTTTTTGCACCATAATTTTATTTGTCAGTGTTTGTTTTTCCATTCTTACTTAATAAATTTTGCAGTGAAAGGTAATAATATAAAAAAAATAAAATATATATTGATGAATATGGAGATGTGAAAAATTAAATGATTTTAAATAATAAAAATAAGAAAAGATGAATATATTGTATCGATGGTGTACAGAAATTAATACAGTATCGGTTAGTGATTTTTATTGTTTAAATCAGGGCAAAAATCATATATTTAAGCAAAATTCAGAGAAATAAATTAAAAAATATTAAATAAAACAAATGGAAATATGTTATTTTAAATCTGCATTGGAGGACACGTTATTCATTATCAGTTTTACATCGATTTTATTTAATTTTTTATTCATTTTGGACGCCCAGCTGGACCACGGAACCATTTCATCTCAAACAATGAAGAACCGCTTCAAAAGTCAAAAAATAAATTGGAAAAGAATAAATTTTCTTCATTAAAAATATTTATGAAATATTTTCATTTGATGAAGAAAATAAATAAATAAAATAAATAAACATGGCGATTATCGTAATATTTTCTTAATTATCATCATATTAAGGGATTTTTTCCTTTTCAATTAAAACATTAATTCTAAATGATATCTTTAAAAAAGATTTCCATTGTTATTTTCTTAAAACATAATGGGGAAGAGTCGTTTTCGATACTTAATGAGAGGAGAGATAAGTTCTCGGGAAATGTGTCTTCTTACAACAACATAAACACTTTGGTTTTGTATCTTCTTTTGTGTAATCATTATTTTTATATTACTTCTTATTTTCATTCTTTATTATTCATTGCAAATGTTCTCTTTCTCTTATTCAATTGATTATTTCATCGTTCTCTGCTTCGAGTCATACTTCATTACTAAATAATTATCTGTGAGTAAACAAATTATAAATAATGTATTTTCTTTATTTACACTTAAGTGTCATTATATTTCTTGTCTGTAAACTAAAAATGTTGTTACGTAACAAAATTTTTTTTTAATTAATATTAATAATAATAATTATAATAATAATAATAATAATAATAATAATAAAATAAAAATTATAATAATAACAATAATAATGATGATAATAATTATTATGTTAATAATAATTCATAAAAAATAATAATCAATTTTTTTTAATTTTTAAAAAACTGTGAAGAATTCTTCATGTGGTTCAGATTATGATGATGTTACCATGATTGATGTGACCATTATACAGATAAGTAATCAAAAAGGTGTTTTTGAATTCAGAAAATATGAAAATTATCGATTTGAAAATAATATTGATATCTCAGATATTATTAAAATAAGAAAGTCGGTTACATGAAAAAATATATAGATAATTTAATATTAAACTTTAAAAGATAACCAAAAATTGGTGAGTGGGTTCTAGATCTTTTGACAAATCGAAATGACAACATCACTAACTGTATGTTATAATGGGCGTTCAACATATAATTATCTTTTTATTTCTAATAAAGCCAAGTAATTATATTTTATCAAAATCTAAAGAGGATTATCTGATAAGGCTTGTCATATAGTATATAGTGAGTATTTTTTTATTCCAAACAACATGAACGAGAATTAACTTACACTAATTCGAACGAAACCGCTTACTCGTAGAAATTTTTCATGTTCCTTCTGCTGCCACATGCAAGTATTAGTTTTGATAGAAATGAAACTGGATAAAAGGCTGAGTAAACCGCAACGTCTTCGAAGATAAGGAATTATAATTTATCTCATTGAAAACTATCTTAACACACAATTCGCTATATGAAATATGACTCGGGCATGTTTCTGACGTTTGACAAGAATTATAATAATTAGAAAATTAGAGAGTTGGGTCTCACATAGATTGACGGAAGAGACATTAAAAGGCGAAACACAATTTTTGATATCGTTCTCATACAGAAAAAAGGTTTCTGGTCTAGGATGTTACGGGAGACGAAAAATGGATGCATTGTGACAATCCTAAATTCAGGGGAAGTGTGATGAGCCTAGCTTATCATCGTCGAAAAGAATGTTGAGGTCAAAAGATACGTACACTATTTTTATAAATAAAGTAGTTGTATTCATTAAAAGCAACATGAAAAACTACAAAAAAGATTCACAGAATTCTACAAGAAATATGTGGGAATACGTTCTAACAGAAAACAGAAATTGGACATAATAATAAAATTGGGTAATTAATCAAAAATTCCATTTCAAATACAAAAAATAATAATTTTATTAATATTATTAATATGGATATTTTATTTATTTTAACAATTCATCTGAATTGATATTCCTTCTGAACATAATTTTTTTCAAAGTGAGGTAACTGAAAACATATTATATTAGCTACAAATATAATTATTAAGAGATTATTTTCCAAATTCCTTTGAATAATATTGACGATTATAAATTCCTAAAGAAAAAAGGAAAAAAGTGTTTAGAGAACATTTGGATATTGGAAGGATTTGTTTAATTTTGACTCATTTCAGATTTTTTAATTATTATTAATCACTTAATTTGATTATTAAGTGTTTATTATTAATTAATGATCAGTTATATAGATACCATTTGGGATCAGATTTTCTTAAATTACAGTGAAATAATAATACTTCCCATAGTTTATGTGTGGCTCTTAAAAAATAACTTTAAACAACAGATTATATTATTAATTGAATATTACACAAAAATCTTAATTCCTGGTGAGTCACTACATGTTACTGCAACGTTGTCGGTATTGTTCGAACTGATTAAGTCAAAAATGAACGCAGTATTTATTTCGTTTTCCTTTTATTCAATGTTTAATCAAATTAATTATATTGATTTTATCTGAATAAAATATTAATTATGAGATTAATTGATTATCTATTTTAAAAACCATTTAAGATTATCTTTTGTTACTGCTTAATGTTGGATTATGTGTTTTCCATTACTTTAAATTTGGTGAAATCTTTTTTTCCCTATTAATTTAAATTTATTTCTTACACTAATAATTATTATTATTATTGGGCTCGAGAAATATTGATTATATTTATATATTATTATTTTTTCTAGAATTTGATGTATTTTCTGAACATATTTTTGGAAAAATATAATCTGCTGTCAACTGAACCAAAATTTTAATTGTTACTGAAACAATTTTACTTCCAAAATTACAGAGCGTTGAAAACATAAAATTATTTTTCCCGAGAAGAAAAAAAATATTTTGTCAAATTTTATTAATTGTACAAAAGTTTAAAAATGATTTCGTTTTGGGAAAGAGTCCTTTTGTTAATTCAGTACTCAGAAAAACTGAAGTATGACATCTTTATTATTTAGTTAAAATTTTTACATATTAATTATTATTATTACTACTATTATTATTATCACTATTATTATTATTCGACAATTTTGTGTTTTTTTCAGAGAAAATTTAATCTTTCTCTGTAATTATATAAAAAAGAAAAAAATTATTATTGGAATTTCTACAGACATATTAATATTTGTCTTAATCTTTTTCCAGTCTTCGTTTCATGAGGAAAAATGCGAAGAATTTGTATTGTAATTCGCATTTATTTAATAATTTACGCAGTCCCACGGCTGTGGCAAACCCGAAAAGGAAGACGTTCAATATTATATGTTGTGTTGATCGATATGAAATGTCGTTTTTGTTGGGTTTTTTTAAAAAGAATTTTTCAATTTATTTTTCAATGTTCAGAATTGTCACATGAAATTCTGATCCAGATATATAGGGTGTTTATTATGTATGTTAACATACTTTCACTTTAAATATTTTAACAAACAATAAAGATGATACAAAGTAGGTAATACTTTTTTAATTTAATAACATATTTAAAAACAAATACAATATGTAATTATATAATTAGACGCCCGTTGATATCTAGGCAGTGGCTTAATCGAGACAGTACATTTAGACATGCTCGCTGGCACATTTCAGTATCTACTTCATTACAAGTATGACTGATTTTATCCTTGAGCTCACCGATTGTATGAAGTCTGTCTCTGTACACATTTCGTTTTAGATATCTCCACAAGAAGAAGTCTGGCGGTATTAGATCGGGCGAACGGGGAGGCCATTCAATTGGACCTTGCAATCCAGCGATTTTCGAACTTCTTGTCTAATCAGTTCCTGACTTTATACGAATAGTGCGCAGGTGCCCCATCGTGTTGTAAGTATTTACGACCTCTTGTTATTCTAGGCCATAAAAACTTTTCCAGCATCTCCAGGTATGACTCACTAGTTACCGTATCTTCGAAAAAGTATGTCCAATGATACCTCGTGAACTTAAACCACTCCACACCGTTATCCTGACCCTGGAGTTTCTAACAAGAATTATTATTTTAGGGTTAGAGTAGACCCAATAGCTGCAATTGTTGCGGTTAACAACTCCATTGAACATGAACTTACTCTCGTCTGACCATATTATCTTGTTGACCAAGGAAGAGTCATTTTAAAATTGTACCAACATTTTCTGACAAAATTCCATTCTTCGGTCAAAGTCGTCTTCGATGATCTCAATTACGATTGACGGCTTAAATAAATGAAAGAACTCTGCAGAACTGACAAACTGCTAGATTCTTCAACCAATTTTTCATTGTTAATACTGAACCAGGTTGGCCGGATTTTACTTGGTCATGAACACTTCCAGTCTTCTTAAAGTTTTCCACAATTTTTAGAATATTAAATGATAGTTTGCCTACTTGGTGGTGAAGTGATAAATTTTTTTTCCAATGCCTAATTACTTCTTCAAAATTATCAAATTTAGAGTTCCATACAACAATTTGAATTCTTTCTTTCATCAAAAAACGCAAAGCCATTTTATTTTAAAATTAACTAAATGGATTATTAAACTTTTAATCCATATAAACAAATTAGTAATACCTTTATTTTATAACTTGTAATTTAAAAATAAAGTATGTTAACATACATAATAAACACCCTGTATTAAGATAAAATTGCATTATGAACGAGCAGCAAAACATATATTCAATGAAATTGTCACCATTAGAATCAGAATGCTTCCTGTCAATGTTCAGGTTAACTAGACATGCCTTTATAGTAAAAATCTTAATTTTTACCGGCTAAAAATAGCAGAGGCTTGGTTGATAGTAAGGCGTTGATTTCGAAATGATTAATGAAATTCGATGACATTGACTTATTAAAACAATTAAACACTCACGTTAAATTTTGCAAATTCTTTTTCTTAGGAAAATATTAGGAATATATTTAAATAGGATATGTATCGATTTTCCTGAGCTCCAAAATCATAAACGTACTCTATATCAACCTGTTATATTATATATAAACTTAATATGTTATCGTATGAATATTTTTATTGATATTTTCTATTCTCCTTTAAATTTGTTCAATGAGACCAAAAGCAAGGTCGACTTCATTGTTATCATTTCATGACAAATGATTTTATTTATGACCATCTTTTCTACTAATTTGCCAATTTAAATAAAATAAATTCTATTTTTGAAATTGAATGAACATGTTCATTTATACTCATCGACCTAAACAAACTTTTGATTCTTTTAAAATCTTTTGGAAATTCAGATCTACAAAAAGACGAAAAGGATTCACATTAAAACGAAATAATTAAAGTGAAAATTAATTCAATTATTTTTTTATCAATATTTCTCTAGCAGAAAATTGTGAACAGTTTCAAATTAGCTTAGCTTTCTCATAATTTTCTTAATTAAAATATTTAATTTTGTTTTTTTAATTTTTTCTTTTTTTATTTTTTATTTAATCAAATTTTCTTTCGTTTCACCAAGAAAAATATTCCAATTAACAAAGAATTTTATTTCCAGTTTTTTTACAAAAAGATTTTTCATTTAAAAAGAAAAATTAACGAAAAATTTTTGAGAATATTAATTAAAGATTTTATAATAGTTTAAATATTAAAAACTGATTCTCGGGGATATCCTGAATCAAATATTCCATGCCAAAAGACGATGTCAGAAATAGGACCAGCGATAATGATCACGATAATGAAAATATTTTATATTTTCAAATTATATAATTATTATTTATTATTTTTAAAAGGACAAGAAATTATTGGAGAAATAACTTTTAAGGAAATGTTAACCTTCACTAATTTTTTTTATTTATTTATTGGTTTTTTATTTTAAAATTATTTTTCATTCTAAGCAATCCTGAAAAAATTTTTAAATAGTTTTTTAATCATATAATTATGATTATTAATATTTAATTTTAATAATTTTATTTTTATATTTATTCATTTTAATTGTTTTAATTTAATTATTTTTACTAATATTTAATTTTAATTACTTTAATTATTTTTTATTCATTAATATATTATTTTTAGAATTTTAATAAATTTTTATTTACTAATATAATATTTTAAGATTTTTAATTATTTTTTATTTAATAATACTTTATTAAAGATGAGCAAAATCTTTGGAGGAGATAAAATTGATTTTTTAAATTTTGACTCTTTATTTTTAAATGACATTCTAAGAAAAATGAGTATTATCAAAAGAAATTTTTAAAAGGTTGCATATTTTAATGATTATTGCAAATATTGATATATTGCACTTATTATTTTTTCTAAAGAGGAAAAATATATTTGAGATGATCTCTAGTAATTTGATAATAGTATTATTTTTTTTAAAAAATTATTTAATTAAATAAATATAGTTTTAAAAGCATATTTATTTATATTTATATTTGTTTTATGACATTTTATTTTTTTAGTAATTATTTGAATTTTTTTCATTTAATATTTAATATTTCTAAACTTATTTTTCCAAAAAGACTTATTTTTAAAAACCATCAAAAGAAAATTAAGAAAATGAAAACCCTGTTTATAATTCTTAAAAAAATCATAAATACAAAATCAAAAATATTCTCATTCAACCGTTATCGAAATTTGAAATAATGCCAAAGACCATAATTCGTTTACGTGTGATTTCATTAAGTTTTGAATAGTAAAACAAATTTAATAATAATAATAATAATTGTGGACTTTCTAATAAAATTCTTTCACCAGTAATTTTTTTTAATATAATTTTTCTTGAAAATTTAATTTATTAAATTTAAATCTTTTTTTAATTAAAAAAAAACAATATTTATATTATTTACATCTTTCTCCAAGTTTTTTTTATAAAGGTGATGTAAAGTATAAGTTTTAATATTTTTAAATAGTTTTATATGTATATTTTTTTGTTTTCATACTTTTTTATGTAAGATAAAATTCTCTGAATTTAAAATGTGAAAATTTTATAATTATAAAAAATTCATCAATGTTTTGATGTAATTATTTTGAGACTTCACAAAGAAGTCCTATAACAAAGAAGAGTATGGTAAAGTTGAAGTTAATCGTTTAATTATTTATTGTGGAGTTCCGAGTTTGGTT
The DNA here is from genome assembly GCA_037834085.1 of Bipalium vagum. Taxonomy (NCBI): domain Eukaryota; kingdom Metazoa; phylum Platyhelminthes; order Tricladida; family Geoplanidae; genus Bipalium; species Bipalium vagum. Next base: position 3,065 of record JBBMKC010211549.1, on the reverse strand, counting down.
CCAATTTCATGTTTACACAAGAAATTGTAAAAATCTTCAACTGAATATCTTTTAAAGGAAAAATAACGGGTGATCGGAAGGGATTGAGACAAATTTGTGAAACATGAAATTTTACAGAATAAATTGGATCTCATAGATGACTAATTTCATCAATAATTAGATTGGCTCTCCTCAATAGACATTCAGTGTCTGAGAAGCAAATTTCTTTGAAATTCACTCTTATTATGATTTTCAATAAAAAAGATTTTTCTTCTCACCTTCAATGGTCAACCGTTGAAGCTTATATTCAAAAGATATTCATTGTCTTCTTTGGATGTAGGAATATTGCATCATTTCGTTACCAATGGAACATTTTCTTCATCAAAACAATCTGTTGTCTCTAATGGCCTCTTGCTGGGTGTGGTCAGAATGTACAATCATGAATAATCACATCCATGAACAATCACTTTTGAATGACCATTCAACAAAGAGATTATTTTATTATCGTTTAACAATAGTCCTTTCTACAGGAAATTTTTGATGGTAATAGATTTAGGTCTACATTAAAGCATTTGGCTAATATGTTTTCTAAAACTCTTTCTATTTCTTCTTCTTTATTCTTCCAAAATCCTCGTTCTAAATGATAAAATTATCACCAGGTAACTATTTATTTTATTTTATTAATTGATTATAGCGGTTAATGATAATGATTCAATTAAATAAAAATTCCGCTTTTTCAAATTTGTCTCATAACTTTCCGATCACTGATTTAACCTCATAAGGAAATTTAATCAACCTTGAAATTGATGCGAATTTCTTTTTTAAAAAAACTATTTTTATGAAGCCCTGAAATGTAATACTTGGACTATGAACAACCACTCACATGAAGAAATTCAATTGAACTGACAAGAAACAGTTCAACAGACAAAGAAGATAATTCAAAGTTGTTCTTTTGTCTTTTTCTTCGTACAATAATGCCTTGAACTGATCAGAGACGTTTTTTGTTTAAATGCTAACAATTTGTCATTTGTTAAAATTAATCAACTTAGAATGAAAAAGATAACTGATTGATATATCTAAATTTTTTTTTGTTAAAAAGTATGAAATAATGATTAATTTTATTACACAATATTAATTCAATGTTTCGTAATATTGATTAAGCACACATGCTGGAACAAAAGGTTCGTTAGGTCATCATCTCGTAACTCGAAGTAATATGGGTCACCTTCAAAATTTAACATTTGTGAATACTCCAAAATCGTATTAGAAGAAAATTAAACTAATAATCGTGTAATAGATCAGTGTCCGTAGAAATACCCCATTGTTTAAAATGACTAATTTAATCCATTTAGTAATAAATCAATCCCTTAACAAATGCCACATGCAACTAAAGCAATGGAGTGGGAGTCACCAAAATTACAGATGGTAATCATTTCTTACGGTTTTCGTTGAATGTTAACAGTTATCAAGAAATAATTGCGTCTTTTAAATATTCAGACATGACATTTTTTTTTAAAACATATTTGTTTGAACGCATTTCTTTATAGACAATTTGACAGCACAGAAATCGATATACATTTCCAAAAGCTTTATCTTAATATTTGTACATGTCATGTAAGAAAAGGTCAGTAACAAGAAATTTCATCGTATGGGTTCAACTTGAAAGATAATGCTAGTGGTATCACTCGTAAATCAATAAATCATTAGGCATGTGTACAGCAAAAGTACACACAGTTTTTCCTGCATTGTCGTCCATCAATAGTTGACAATGATGAATTAAAAATCTTAGTCAAAACAGACACACATACAGTAACTTGAAAACTTGCCAAATAATTAGGGCTCAGTCACCAAGAAATTCTACACCTCCATCACTAACTTGAAAAAGACATTATAACTCAAACGATTTTCACTTAAATTGGTACTATGAATTTATGCGTCCCGCTTTATTATTATGAATAATCTTGAATAAAAATTTTTCTTTTCAGGGTTTTAATAATTAATTTCGGTTTTAAAAACGAAATTATTTTCGAATCACCCTGATAATATATCAACATACAAAAATTAGTGCAATGTGTAATTTCTTAGTTAATTTAATTGAAATAGATAAACAAATGACAACCTTCAAAATAGATTATTTCTATCTACTTTTATAATCTTTTAAAATATATAATCTTTTATTACATTTATTTAATTTTACTGTTTTTTAATTTTTACATTAATTTTATTGTTTTTTTTTGTATATTATTAAAAATTGTACACAAAATTAATAAATATTTTTTATATAATAATGAAAATAATTTTCAATCATGTTGACGCATTTGCTTAAATACTCAAAATAGATCTTGTTACTATTTTTATCATAATTGACCATGTTAAAAAAAATTAATTAATAGTTTTTAGAGATTAGTTAAGTTAATTGATGATAAGTACCAGTAAAGAAAAAACCATCCATTCGTACTTTAATGTTAAATATGATATTATTTCATATCACCAAATAAATAACAAAAGAAGTTTAATTAAACAAATAAATTAATTTCACTTCGTGAAACCATCAAATTAGACCAAATTGGAAACGATTTGGGTCAAGAAGTTGAAGTTTCCTATTTTTGTATTTTAAGTGACACGCAACCGGATACCCTGATTTCGATGTTATTTTTTTATGATTATCGTATTTTTTATAAAAAATTATTAAAATAAAAATAGTTAATAATAATAAAAAAATTTGTAATATAAAAAACCTAATGAAAATTATTATAAATATTACTTAAAACTTTTTAAAGCATTTTATTAATAATTTATTAAATTTTTCCAGAGAAACAAAACTTTTGGCTTCAAAAAATTTATAAATTTATTCGAAATAATTTCATTAAAATTAAAATGTTCAAAAAAAAAATATTTTTATTTTTTGATGAATTAAATAAATTGATTAAATTTCAATTATTAGAAAATTTTAAAAACTAAAAATTAAAACAAAAAATATCAATGGTTTTGGTTATCATAAAAATAAAAAACAACAAAGTTAAAAAAAAATTTTCTGATAAAAGCATAAATCAAGAAATTGAAAGTATTTATAATAATAATAATAA
>JBBMKC010211538.1:0-13016 GCA_037834085.1 Bipalium vagum | reverse complement strand
TTATTCTAATTTTAGAATTATTTTTAATTTCTTCATTATTTTTTTATGAATATAATTTATATTTTATTTATTTATTTTAATTTTAAATATCTCTTAGGATTTACTAGTAATTACAATATATTTTTTATACATTCACTTAAAACTTTCCACTTAATAACATTAAAATTAAAATATCTTATATCATGTAAAAAATTACACAAAGATTAAATCAAAAATAGATTTATCATGCAAGAGATTTCACAAAGATTAAATCTGAAACAGATACCAAAAGATCATAAAAATATAAAAAAATTGGGCTTGGGTCATATTCAAGTTAGATCACACACAATGTTAAAAAGGGTTCTTTTGATTTCCATCTCCTAGTTGTTGGCCTGGGAGTCCCCACAATTAGTTAAAATTATTGTTTTTAGTATTATTATAATTATTATTTTGTGAACAATTTCACAATTCTTATCCGTGAAGTGTGAGTGTTTTGGGTAAATCTAACAATACATTGCTTTATTAATGATATTGTTTCATAACATGTAACTAGTATGGAATAAATATTCAAGAATGCTATAAAGTTGCGGTGTTTTATGAACAGACGAAGTGTCAAATGTCCAACGAAAATTTCAGTCTGATCTGGTATTATTGGTTCTTTTTTCTTTGATAAAGGCATATGCAGTGTTGTCTAATTAAACATACTGGTAAATATTTATCTATAGACTTCTAAGATATAAAATATAAAGCCAATAGATAGAGAATGCTTAAAGGATAAAATTTTAGACACATTTAATATGATTACTCCAGAAATGAGAAAAAACTTTGCTGGAATATCGGAAACGCTTCCAAGTTGTTGAAAATGGTGGAGATTATTTGAGGTTTCTAACAATTTGTGTGTTAAAGAAATATTTAAAACATTATTACTCTTCTATCTAATGAAAAGCTTTTTGGGAATTTGAAAAAGACAATTTACAGCTGACAAAATTTGTATATGGATTAGTGAGACAATCTATAAATCAACCTTATTAAAAATGCTTTTTCTCAATGTTATTTTTTTTAAATTCTTTTACAAGTTTCAAAAATATTTTTTGATTGAAAAAAATAAAAAAGAAACTAAAAAAGAACCTCTTAACAATATAAATTACAAGGAGTCAAAAATTAAAAGAAATTGTATATTTGGGCGTGTGAAGTATGAAATTAGATTTATTTAATACATTGAAAAGTAATTTTGATAATATTTTTGTTCATTTATATAAAATATTATTAAAATTAATTTTAACTTAAAATTTGACCTAAAATTATTTAATTAGATTTTAATTTAATAAAATTGAAATAGAGAGTATTAAGTATAATTTTGTTTTACTGTGTTTTATGAGAATGGTAATGTTTATGAAAAAACAGTAGTAAAATAATAATAATTTCTTCATTAATCAAATTGATCAGCAAAAAATTTGGTTAATTGAGTTTTTTTCTCAAATTGATTGATATGGAATGTGAGAGAGTACAAGGATTGAAACTATAGATTGGCATTTTGGAAATCAGAATTTACTAAGGATAATTAATGTGTGATATAAAACCTGAATACATTGAACAATGAAATTTAAATCAAATATATAAGCTCATTTTGATTTTCTGGAAAGATTTTCAGGAAAAATCAGTAAGTCCATTCTCATTTTAGAATGCTACCTATCGTTTTCTGAAATTAGTTATAATTATTAATTCACTAATTAAAACAAAAAATCGGTTTTGAAATATAAATGAACTTCAAAAAGAAAGTTTTATTTTAATGGAAAATGTTTACAAATAATCTATTAAAGACTATCTAAAATTCTACTTAATAAAATTCACAAAACATGATGTTAAATGTTTATTTAGCAAATAATGATCATTTAATAATACGATTTACAACAAATATCAGCTTTCGTAAATCTTTATAACTATATTTATGTAAAAATACAGAATCATCAGTACCGTCTCACAAGATTACTTATTCGGCAAAAGCTGTTATGACTTCTTTTCCAGTGCCCCGGACTAAAAGAACTCGGATGAGGCCAGCTGTGAGAGTTTCTACATATTGCATGTAATTGTAGTCACTTGAATTGGATTTAGATGGACCGGGGAGATTGAGAATTATCAGACTAGCATTAGTAGATTTACTTCGAATCATTTCATTCAGTCTCACGGCACTGTGCATTCGTCGACTTGGCTTAGATTGTCTTTTTTTAAAAATTGTACAATAAAAGAAATAAAAGAGCTGAAATTATTATTGATCCATGCATTTTATTCTAAATTACCTAATGAAATTATTTCATTTCAACGAGTTTTTCTAAAAAACGACCCTGATCAAGTAATCAATGGAGAATAGAATATTTTATTAATAGGCTTTTTGTTCTTAAACCAATCTAAGCCCATTCTGGGAGATATACTTAAAACTTTAATTACCAAATTATTTTATTAGAACTGACTGGTTAAAATCTTTAATGTTGAAATGATTCTCTTTCAAAGTTAATTTATACTGGTAACTTTAAAATCACACGAAAGATTATAAATGGCATTTTAAAAGTTTTTATCTATAAGTTTCTTAATTTTTGGTAATTTTTAACAAATATAATTTACTCTTGAAAGCATCTTTCAACTTTATAATGAACACTTTTATTTCAAGTAAAATTGATCCAACGTGATATATGTTATGAAAGTCCAAATATTTTCCATTATTACTTTATGAATAAATAAAGCATACATAAACCCTGTTTTTATTGCTGAATTTTTAACTTTGAAAATATTTTTAAATCAATAATGGAAATTTTACATATATTTAAGAATTTCATTGGTAAAATGAAAATTATAACATAATTTTCTTTATTATTAAACTTAAAATTATTAAGTGAAATTATATTCTTTTTATCAATTTATGAATGGAGAAAATTGAACTGAAACCAGCTCAAATGATTAATGTCATTTTATATTAAATTCTTTTTCAGCAAAATCATTAATTTCGGGAATACTGGTTTCTTATCTTATTATCCTCACATTTCATTAATTTAGATCACAATTTCAGAAAAACTTTATTACTTAATACTTAAAGTCCTATTTTATTTTAATTTCATTTTAATAAAAATATATAATTTCAAATGCCAATCAAATTATTTTTCATCTATCTATAAAATATGTGGATTATTTTTTAAAAAAATATACAAAAAAAAGTTATTTACAGATCTGAAAGATTCGCTATTGGGCCAGAAATTAAAATAAATTAATAAAATTAACAATATTATATTGAATGTTTAAAAATATAAGAATTACTTCGCTTCATGCAGAGTACCAGTGGAAAATGTGAACTCGTTTATTTTATCAGAGCATAAATCTCCATAACCATTATGTATATCAAGACTTGAATTATTAAACGTCACAGATCTTTGATTTTGTTGAGGAGTAGATTCTGGTGTAAGTATAAGAGTTTGTTCAGTAGTGGAAGTTTTCAATTGGGAAACTGGACAATTCAGTGGATCTACTACTGTCTTATCCTTTTTCTAATTAAGTAAAAGTGGTAATTATTATTGTAATTAATGATTAAATTAATAACAAAATATTTTGTAAAAAAATAACTAATGATTTTATTATGGTTTTTACTCAATATATATTCTACTGAAATTTTTCGATAGTGAACGTCGCTGATCATAAACTTAAAAAAATTCGTTTCATAATCAAAAGATATTTATTAGGCTATTAAGTTATAATTGCTAGTTTTAATGACTAACATTTATTATTGTATAAGCCACCAAGAAACCGCACATTTTAAATGTTATAATTTATAAGATTTTATTATTATAATCTCTCATTTTTATTTTGAAAAAGACCTAGGAATATATATTCGGGTGGTCGGAAAGTCTTTAGACTAATTTAAGGTAATTTCAGAAACTTTATAAAAAATATAAAACAAAATTTTATTCTTTAAAATATGTTATATTTCCGTAAGCTGATTTTTAACAATTATAATTTATTCTTGAAAGCATCTTTCAACTGTATAATGAACACTTTTATTTCCAGTAAAATTCATCCAACATGATATATGTTATGAAAGTGCAAATATTTTCCATTATTACTTTATGAGTAAATAAAGCATACGTACACCCGGGTTTTGTTGCTTAATTTTTAACTTTAGAAAATATTTTGGAAATGGAAATTTTTATATATCAATAACACTGTCTTTGGAAGCGAAAAATTCTCGGCAGGCATTTTCGATCTCGTCAACCGAATCAAGGAAGTGTCCCCATAGGAAATGTGCCATTGATCTGATTAGGTGGTAATCAGAAGGCTCTAGGTCTGGACTGTAGGCTGGATGAGGGAGAAGATCAAACTGTAGCTCTTCAATTTTTTGGCGTGTTACCTTCGAAGTATGCAGTTTGGTATTATCCATGTTGAAGAATAATGCGCTTACAATTGATTAAAATAGGTTAACGAGACCCCAAAGCTACAAGCACACGTTCTAATTTCATTGAATAGAGTTCGGCATTGACAGTTTTCCTACTTTGAAGAAGCTCAAAATGCACTATTCTCCTGTAATTCCACCAAACGCAGAGAACCTGTTTTGCAAAGCGTTATCTTTTTGATACTTCAAGAGCTTGTTAATTTGAATCGAGCCACTGATTTTGTATGTATGTTTTTTGGTAAGATAAATCCATTTTTCGTCGGAAGTGATGATTCGTTTAAAAAACCGTTCATCACATGGATTGCAAAAAATTTTTGGACAAATTTCAATCTATCATTTTTGTTGGTCATAGGTTAATTAATACATAATTTTCAATCTTTTTTCAACCTATGCAATTAATCATGGACTGTTGTTTTGTCAAATTTAGTTCTCCTGAAAGTCTTCATTGACTTGTAATGATGTTTACTTCAACAGCTTGACGCATGACTTCGGATTCAATTGATAACGGGCCTCCAATACGTGGTTAGTCATCGAAATCAAATAGACCAGTTTTAATTTATGACGCTTAACAAAGCCATCACCTTTTACTTTGCAGACATTTTCTGTGACACTATGACCTAACTGGAATAAGTACAGCAAAAGTTTACGAATTACATAATTGATAGTTTTCATTTCCTATATGAAAAATATAAAGTATTTAAATAAAAATCTAAGAATCAAAAACATTTCCTTTAATTTGATATAACACTAATAATTTGTTACTGCAACACTAAAAATTAGTAAAACAAAGTTACCAATAAATAGTCTAAAGACCTTCTGACCACCCTAATAGATAACTAAAAATAAAAAATTCGCATTTGGATGTAGGATGATTTTAAACAATAAAAGACTACCGAAGCATATACGATGTGTTTGGTGATATTGTTTTTAGTAATGGTCAATACACGAGATGGCTTTAGCTACCTAAATAATGAAATTTAGATATGAAAGATGATGTCCTCATTCGATAGTTGATGATGACTCCAAAGAAGTCATTGATACAAATCCTCGAATATCTACTCGACAATTTGCTGAAAAATTCAAATGAAGTCACGTGGTCATAGCAAATCATTAACAATAAATTGCAAAAATAAATTGATATGGAAAATAATTTTTTTGAATTTTTCTCCTATGACAACAGTCATAAATTTAGTGAAATTTTTATTACATAAAACTTCAAATCAAAATTAATCTTGATTAATTTTTATTATTAATTAGATTTCGTATTTAACTGATTTAAAATCCATCAAAAGAAAGCAGACACTTTAAAAAGAATGCAATTTATATTAATCCGCATTCGACTGAACAATCTGAGTTTCATGTGAAAAACAAAGACAAGTGAAAAAATTTCAGTGATAGAATATCAATAGATGAACGGCCTTTGAAAAGAATTAAAATTAAAATATAAATTTATTCTTAAGAGTTCAACAGAAAAACAAATCAATTCGCAATGATCGAACTCTGTCAGTACTTAAAAAGAATGATTCAGAAAAACATTTTCACCTCTGGATCTGGTGGAGTTACAATGGAGTAAATCATTTTGAACTGTTAAAATGAAAAACTTCGCAAAATTAGAATAATGCAAAACCAGATATTTTGAAAAAAGCTTTCAGCTACATCATAGTGTTCAGTCCATACTTTTCGATGTCCGATTGGCATTGATCATAGGTTGGTTTCTAAATGAATATGAGTTCACTTACTATCCGGAGAAAATGTTTGCAAAAGTCTTCAGTCTAAACATAATTCATGGATGACCAGATGAACATGTGTACATTAAAAAGCAATTTTGTGCGTTTCATAACGTTTTCAAATAAATCTTTAATCAGTCTCAAAGCTTTTTGGTCAGATGAAAATATACATTAATAATAAATTTGGAAAATCATTAAAATAGTTTTTCTTGTTTATAAAAAAAATAAATGTATTCCTTATTAAATCAGATCTGAAGCAGTAATGCTTTTTTATTAATTTAATAAATAAAATGGAAATATTAAATATTTTCTGTTATTAAATTACGGAATTAATATAAAAAATAAAGTATCATGATATAATTTCTTTTACTTCATCTGCATCTGATTCAGGAACGTTAACATTAATGACAGGAACTGAAGCATATCGATTTTGATCATTGTTTGTTAATAGAGTTATTTCAGGAGCGCCAACATGATGTTTGTCGAGAATTGCCTGAAATTCCCGCTTTGTGTCCACTGTTCGAAGATTCATATCCTCAAGAATCTTTTTGCGCATATTTAAATCCATAGTTCTTTGTGATGCATAGGCAGATATATCAGCTTGATCCTATGTAAATTACATGACAACATTATTTTTTATCAACAAAGTTTTAACGCAATTACCAGTTCTACTACTTCGACTTGAGCTTTGATTCTTAAATCATAAACAAATTGAATGACCTCTTTTTTTAAATTGATTGTATTATCTTTTTCACTGGCTACAACAAATACTCTCAATGCACATTTGCTCCAAGCTCGAGCTCTAATTAGTAGATGAGCTAAAAGTAAAAGAAGACCTCCATCGTGAACTATACACCACATATCAATGGTTCCTGTCATCTCTTGAAATTCATCAGATCTATTATCTGTCTGCTTCTTTGATTTTCTATATGGAAAATGATCAATTCCTTTCGGCACAAGAACAGCCAAGTCACTTGCTTGACAACATCGCAAAGTGCCTAAATTTTAATCTTCATTTTAATTTAACTTTTTTCTTTAATTTTTAATCAACATTTTTAATAAAGCTTAAAAATAATCTTGAGATTTTTAATAATTTATTAAATTCTTAAAATTTTTTTATATAAATAGTATTTTATATGATAAATATTTTAAAATTATTCTTTAATTTATTTGAATTAAATTCGGTTTGACCCCGTTTTATTTTAATGGATTAATTTTAATTATTTAAATGGGGAAATAAAATAAATTTTCCACAATTTTTCATTTTATTATATTAAATTTTATCTAAATATTTTATTGGCAAAGTGACAGTCATTTTCGGGATAAAAGTATTGATTTTTACAAATTTTATATGATTAGAATGTGAATATAATATTTAATTTCAGAAATATAATGATTCCATCACACCTAAATAAATTGATATCATTGTTAAATTCAATAATTATGGAAATAAATGAGACTATTAAGATTTTCATTAAGTAAAGCCATACAAACTTTTTAAAAAGTTTAAGAATTCATGACCTCAAAAATTATAAAACACTTGTTTAAACAAAACGTAACAAAACCGAATTTCAACAGTTGAGTTATTATTTGTATTCAAGTACCTTTTCGATAGTTTCTTCTATACCTTTTATTTCTGATATTACCTTTTCTCCATTTCCATTTTCATTAATTTAAAATATAATCAAAATAAATATTTTCTTTCACTGTTCATTAAATTTACACTATTTTTAAAAATTAAGTACAACAAATATGTTAGATTTTTATGACATCTAAACCTTTTTCTGTTATATGTTTTGATTCAGGAGTCTTCTTCACCAAGATCAGGCAAATATAAAGGGAAGTCTGATAGTGATAATAATGTTAAAATGAAAATAATAATTGGTTCTTTGAGGTTTAAGATGAATCAAAGTATTTTTCAATTAACAATTTTAATCATCTGCAAAGATTCAGTGGTACTTTTTCAACTTAAGACCAAAACTAATAATTGCTCGATGTTCCATTAATTTTTGGAAAATCTTTTGTTGTCAGAAATGTCAAAAAGAACCAGCAAGATACTCCGGTACTTTGTAAATTGTAATGATAACTAGAATTAATATTTTGCTATTTAATTAAAATTTTTAAAGATTAATTTTTTTTTCGAAGTTTTGGATTTTAAACAGTTCAATGTTTGAAGAAGATGTTTATTAAGAATAGCAGCCTTGGTAGAATAGTTTTATTTGATGTTCCAACTCAATGTCTTTATTTCAAAATGTAAAGGACATGGATGAGAATATTACCTATACCAATTAAAATAGGTGAAACACATACAATATATGCAGCATTGGCTATTATATTTAGAAACAATAACCTTTTAAAAATATTCTAACAATTTTTTCTTTAAATGTTAGTTTATTATTTGCAATATAATCGGGCGGATAACATTTGAAGTAAGTGTAGGTACAACAATTATTCAGAAAATTTAGGTAAACATAAAATTGATATAAACGTTTTAGTTGGCAAAAGATTTGATTAATGAAACTAATTGAGTTCTTCAAAAAATAAAGATATCCTTTGTAAAAAAAATTTCTTTAACTTTGAAATATTAAAATTAGTAAAATATATTTTAAAAAAAAGATAAAATAAAATACTAAATATTCTTTAAAAAACAATAAAATTTAACCCATGAACTGTTTCCATTTCATTTGACTTTTGTCATTTATCCATTCCTCTGGGAAAGATAACATTACACAATTATGTCGCAGATTACCCAGACCTGATGTTTGGCATCTAATTAAAATTTTCTTGTCAATATTATTCAAAGTTAAGCTCTAACAAAATGTTTATAGCTTCTATGATATTTGAGGCAACAACAATTTCACTTAATCCTTTTATCTGTTTCTCTCTAATCCCATGATTTAATGTCTCTTTGGCTACTATTGAATCCTTTTTCTTGTCTCCTAATTCACCTTCTATAACAGTTCCGACGATTGTCAAACCTGTGTTTTAGATTCTAAAGTAAAGATATTTTAGGTTGTTTGAGTTCAAACCTCGGCCAGCTTTCAACTGAGAACAAAAATCCATAAGTTTCGGATGCGATATCTTAGTACATGTATCGTCCAAATTAACTAGGATAAGAATTTGTGGACGCCAATTTTTCGTATGAACTGGTTTATCTCCTAATTGCAAAATTGCTTTCTTCGCTGCAGACATTTGAAAGCCTCTGGTTGCATCGCCCCATTCTTTTGTAGCTCTAAGTTCAAAATGAGCAATAAAATAAATAATAATAAAACTTTCATTAATTTTGCACAAATTACATTTAAAACGACGAAAATTATGAAACTGAAAATTTTACCATTTCTAAACTTGTTTCATTTAATTTTCACATGAATTATACAAATATACTCGAAATGCTCAGTACAAAATGCGTATATGAATCAAGTTATATATCATATAAATGAAAAATAAAATATTTGAAAAAATAATTATGGCTAATTATTTCTTGAGGATAAAAGAAAGAAATTCTAAAACAGCATTTGATCTACATAAAACAAGTATTTTAATGTTATAATTTTGATGTGAATACTGGTGCAACATGGGAATTTACGGAACAAATATTCGAATGAATCTTTCACTGTGCCACATAATAAATTGATTGAAGTAATAAAAAACAAAAACTGATAAGAGAAGATAAAGTCATCAAAAATTATGTACGTCTGCAGAATTTCAGAGTTAAAATCTTAAATTGGTGCAGAAATCATGCAAATTTTTTAACGCCGGGAAGATGGTTCAAACAAAATATTCAAAAAGCGTTTCTGCATTTGTTTTGAACTGGAAAAATATGTTATATTTAAAATACGAATAAACAAAAAATAATTTGCGGTTTTGCATCGATGTTTTAATTTAGTCTCACAACTTGTTTGGTGAACTGAATACATCAAAACTGTTATTCAATGGAATTTATTTCTATGACCTAATTCCTTTTATTATATTCTCGATAAAATAATTATTTTCAAGCTCATTATGAATCCATCTATCTCAAAGTATCAAACCAAGTTTCCTATATGTAACAAATAAGTACTTTATTTATAAAGCCTCAAAACATGGAGTTAATTTGCATTGTCATTATTATTTATCACTTTATTTTTCTGATGACATATATTGAGATATCCATCCATAGTAATAAGTGTCATTAAAGGAGGATAGTAAGGATAAATAAAGCTTTTCTAAACTGTCAACATGAAAACTTTTAAAATGTTAATGAAGGAAAAGACATTAAAGAAAACAAAATATTTTATCAATTATAACTTATGATATAGTAATAATAATAACACTATGATATAGTTTTTATCACTGAATCCTTAAGCAACGATGTTCAAATTTTGATTAATATTTCTCAGTAAAATAGTTAATTCAAATATTTATAAATTATATTATTTTATTACACTATTGGTAGTCATGATAAAGTCTAGTTTAAAATCATAATTTATTTGATTAGATTTACGAAAAAAACTGATAAAAGAGATAAGTTATAATTTATTTGATCCATTAGTCTTCTAAGCATTTTTAGATCATTCATAAATAATCAATTTAAAAGTTGTGTCACACCTCCACCTTTGGTCGGAAGCATATAGAGTACCCCCTGTTATAACTATACCAGGTTTGAGGTATAATGCTATGGAGTAAACTACACCTCTTCGATATTTCTGTCTTATCATAGATGTTATGGTTTTGGCATGAACTCCATCATATCGATTTTTTTCAATTAACCAATTTACTTTTTTAATGCAGTTTGAAACGTTGCCTACCACTCTTTTTTGGGCCTCAATAAGGTTAACAAGACTTTGATATTCTCGACCTTGAAGTGCAGAGTGCTTTACGGTAGAGAAGATAGTTGCACATTTTCCATTAATACGCCATATCTGTTCTGAAGGATAATAAGAGTCCCATGTATGATGACCCCATCCGGAAGTTTGATCATAAAATACAGACAACCAGTCTCTTTGTGGAACGACATCCTTTAAACCATTTGCTATTCTTTGAGCAGACGCTTGATTATCTGAATTTTTTGTATTGAAAGATTCTTTGAATTGTAAAAGTGCATATTCTTTCCAATTATTTTGGCAATCATAAATAACCTTTGTACATTTATCGGATATACTTTGTATTTTAGTTTTCCATAAGTTTGCTGAATTTATTGCCTTTGTAGTTAATTGATAATACCCAAAATATGCACCTTCTATTTCTAAGGCTTTATTAATTAAACTTATTCCCATCGAACAAAGTTGACCAATCTTTATAGGATTGCATTTAACTACTTTTTTATATGAAATAACAAGATCGAAACCTAAAGCACCACTGTTACCAAGCATTCCATCGTATATTTCTGCTGCCCCAAAGTCATAATTATTGTCATACTGTTGTACAAAATGTTGATAAGTTTTTTTATTGCGAAATTTTTTTGCTTCGTTTAATTGCTCATATAAAGCATTAATTGAAGTAACTGTTTTTACAAGTGATACTTTAGCACCAGTTAGTTCAATCAAATTTTCTAAACGCTCAACTTGAGCAGTTATAGAGTCAACTTTATTGTTTACTTTTTCAAATCCTTCCTTAATGGCTTTTAATTCTGGACTGTCTTCTTTAGGAAGAAACATAGTGACAATGCTTAAAGCTGCTGAAACTACCATAGAAGCCGGTCCAAGCACTCCAAGAACCTTACCAAGACGACTGAATTGTTCACCAGGGTTTGATGTTTTAATAAAATTCTGAAGTTGATCAGTTGCTTTTTTAGTGGTGGTCAGAGCTCCTTTAGATTCTGCAATTGCATTTCTGACAAAATTTGAGTCTCCACTGGTCCCAATAATCAGTGCAAAACCAAATATTATGAAAATAGGGTGTACTCCTTTCAACATTTTCAACATGAATGAATAATTATAAAATCTTCACCAAATTTTATATTGAAAATAAATTTGTTTTTATTTGTTATTCGATTATTTATATTTTGATTACTAAAAGCATTTACACTAAAAATTGTGTGAAATGAAAAATTTCTCAAAAATAAACAGTTCTGGTTTATTTTACATTTTTATAATAGAATTTTTCATTAAATAATTTTCAATAAAAACATAACATAAGTATTAAAATAAATTCATTTCTCTTAGAAACGAATACCTTAAAAATGTTATTATATAATAAGTTTTGTAAATCATGGAGCTCATAACAGTAAACATTAGGAGAGTTGTATAACAAAATTTAAGGAAATCGATATTTAAGATGCAATTTTCAAAAATTATAAAAATATTGCAACTTTTTTCAAAATAAAAATTTGACAGAATTTCCATCATTAAGGACAGATTATGACATTGGATATCTATTAAACTTTTATATGAAAAAATAATGAAAAGCCTAAGAACTAGTTACATAAATAGACTTCGAATTTAAATGTGCAATCATTCTCAAGGCATATTATAGAAAATTACATTAGTCTTAAAAATATTTAGTTCACCAATGTCATTAAAGGGTTATTATTTAAAACAGATTCAATAATATTTGCTTATAAATATAAATTGTTTTATGTCAAAATTTTCTTAAAGTTCTTAATTTTATTTCAGTATGAATTTAAGTACTTTTATTCACACATGTAATTCTTATGATGAATAGTGTTTTTTTAATAAGAAACATGACAAATA
The DNA here is from genome assembly GCA_037834085.1 of Bipalium vagum. Lineage (NCBI taxonomy): Eukaryota > Metazoa > Platyhelminthes > Tricladida > Geoplanidae > Bipalium > Bipalium vagum. Next base: position 207 of record JBBMKC010211538.1, on the reverse strand, counting down.
TACCCTCGATACTCAATGTATTTGTAGATTCCCCCAGCTACAGCAATTGCGACCAAAGCATAGTACCAACTTGAAACGAACATCAAGGCTATACATAAAATAAGACCTAATAGAGAGGTTGTCCTAAACAAATTAATAATAATTAATAATAATAATAATAATAATAATAATAATAATAATAATAATAATAATAATAATAATAATAAT
>JBBMKC010211527.1:0-13019 GCA_037834085.1 Bipalium vagum | reverse complement strand
TAAAATCGTGACAATAAAATATAAAACTTGATCACTAAGTCAAATCAAAACAATTAGGAATGGTTAATAAATACTTTAATTTTAAAATTTATAAAACGATTCAAACACTCCATCGATTTCAAAACAATTTACAAAATGATTATTAATTATTATTAAAGTCAAGTTCCGTAAAATATTTAGTTTGCTCTTTGCAAACCTTGCTAAAAGAGCCCTCAATTAAAAAGCGGTCCTCCGCCCTACTTGACGTAGAGGAAGCAAAAAATGTATAAAAGAAAAAATAAAAAGTATTTTGATGACAAAATATCAATTGGGGATCTGTCCAATTGATATTCCAAAGATGATTTTAAAGATTTATTAATTAAAACTTTCACAGTTTACAAAATAGAATCAAATTGCAACTGCTCTGGATTATTATAAAATCAATTATCAATTTTTTAATCAAAATTGAATTGAGAAAACAATAAGAATTAAAACTAAATTAACTTGTTAAAATATAATTCGGGGTTCTCCAAAATCCACGTAGAAAATGTTCAATAATATCCTCGAGTTCACTGTGAGTCGTGCTCTCTGAAACGGCTTAGTTCTTGCTGAGAATCCTTGCAAATAATTCGAATCGTCTGCGCTGATAGTTCGTTTAACTTGTCCTTTTTCTCTTTCTCTCTCTCCTTTTTCTGCTTTTGAAACGTCCCTTTTATATTGAATTGTTGGAAATGATTTATCGTAATAACGGACAATTATTTTGATTATTCTGCTATAGTTCCACTGAATCTTCCAGCAATTATGATAGCTCTATTTCCTGTGATTATAACCGTTTTGCGTTTAATGGCAATTATAATTTCCGTTCGTGAATTATTAATTTTAATCTGCTGACTGATGCCTGTCTGTTTGATTTCTGATAGCTGTTTGCTGCTGTCTAATTATGCCTCTGCTTCTGCTTTAGACTATCTTGTCTGTCGTCTTATCGTGTCCTTTTTTATTGACTTTATTGTCTTTTGTTGTCCTTTTGATTCTCATAAGCTTTTTATTTATACTAAAAAATTTTTTTAAAAATTATTATTAGTAACTCTTTATTTCTAATTTAAGTTTTTTATTACTAATTTTATTATATTTTTTGCTATTATTTTTATTTTAAGTAATCATTTTTATTATTTATTCTAAATTTAGTAAATTTTAGATTTATATACAATTTTTCTTATTAAATTTTATTTAATTTATTTATTATTAAATATTTATTTATTATAATATTTATATAAATATTTTTTAACTTTTCGGGACCTCTTTAATAATATTTTACATTTTTCACTTAGATACAAATATTTTTACAATATATTTTACATGCATAAAAATTGGATCACAATAAATAAATAAAAATGTTTTACTTTATTTTACATGCACATATTGGATCACCAAGATAAAAATGTTTAGTTTTGAATTATAATTGTCTTCCTTCTCTGTTGACCCTTTGCTTGGAAGTTGATGAGCTTTTGCCTGGGAGTCCCCAAACAATCATTCAGGATAATAATCACAATTTCATTCAAAAATATAACTCCACCTCTTAGCCTGGTATTGCAATTATGTCCAAATGCATGGCATAGACGTTGTTGCGATTCAGCTGCTGTAACGCCAGATTTCATAAAGTCATAAAGCATGCAGGTACGAATTTGCAATTTTGTAATAATGATTTTTAATTCCATATTACTGATTTTCAAGGATGCCGATATCGTGTATATATATAGATAAATGTCTGTCTGTTAGTAGTGTATTTTCTAGTTATGAGTAATAAATATCATTAAATCTCAGCGAACAGACTTTGCTACCAAAAACGGCCAGAACTTTCTTTCCAACCCATATATAAACATTTAATTACATTTGAGTTTTAATAACTATAAAGATTTTAGCTTTTAAATGCCTAAGGAGAATTCTTAGACATACATATTTATTAGCTTAATAATTATTTTTGCATTTAATTAATTAACACTCATTTTTCCTTTATCAAAGTGCAGACTCAACACTATATTTTTGTCATTCTCAAATTCACTGTAAAGACAAGAATTGTGAAGCACCATCCTTAAAAAATTTATTAGATTCCATTAAAAATTGAATAGAACGACAGAATTAGAAGACTCCACTTATCCCATAACAATTTGCAGTATTTTTTCACTTCATATAAATAATTTAAATGAAACCTAGAACTAGAATAGACGTCTTACAAAATAATCAAAAGAAAACTCATAATAATTTAATTATAGAAAATAAATTTTCATTTATATATATTTACAATTTATAAAAGTAATACAAAAGTAAAAAGTTTTATGATTTATAATATGGTTTTTAAATATTCACGTAATAAGATTATCATGACTTCGAACAACATTGATCGATTTGACAGGGTAGCTGGGGCTTCTTTGCAATTTGGGAAGCTTTTCCAGGATTTGTACAATATTTGTAAAGGCCGGTCGGTTTTCGGGTTTCGAAGACCAGCAATGGATTAGCAGATCCTGAAAAAATCACATAAGTCAATATTGGTGCAGAGTAGAACCAAAATCAAAGATGAAATATGAAATAAAAATCGATTTCCATAACATTCACAATACTTACTTTAAATTCTTTGGCGTGCACAACTTTCAATGATTCTTTGATGCCTTTACCAACACGATAGATTATCGCTTCCGACGGCAAGCCTTCGAACGGCCATTTGCTGTTGAGAATTTCGTACCAAATTGTTCTGGTTAATAATAATAATAATCATCATCATCAAAAATAGTAACAATCAAAAATAAAAACAATATAAATGAAAAATGATTTTTATTTTATATCGAATTTATATTATATAATAAATATAAATAGTAAAACGTACCCAAAAGCATAAATATCGGACGACTTTGTGAACGGCAAATCCTCACTGCTGTTATTGGAAAAAATTGAATTCAAATTCAACTTGCGAATCAATTCTGGTGCCAGGTAGCACAACCAGCCCTGTGGAATCCGCAAATAGCTGCCGGATCTGAAGAAAAGCGATTCCACATTATTCAAGAGAGTAAAAAGAAAAATTGATAAAATGAAAATATTGATATATAGTTTTCCTTACATCGCTTGCTTGCACATTCGTACAAAATCGAAAAGACCGAAATCGCTGATCACGACTTTACAATTGCTCTCGATGAAAATATTTCGACTTTTCAGGTCCTTGTGCAGAATATCCTTTGCGTGCAAGTACCCCATTCCCTTGGCCACTTGGCTGGCAATGTTGATAGCTCGGATAATGGGGACTGAAACGTGACGCGAATGCAACTGGTAAAACAACGTCTCACCCTTTTTGATCAATTTAAAGAATAATATTAATATTAATAATGGAAGTGAAGAATTTCGCAGAAAAATTAATCAATAATCTAATCATTACTTGGCTCAATTGAGTTACAATGGCCAGCTTAGGTGGCTCCATGCAGGCTCCCATGAATAGCACAAGATTTTCGTGCCGCGTTTTATGCAGTGCTCCAACTTCACTTTTGAAGGCTGCCATGCAGGCATCGTTCTCATCTTGGGAATCGATATTCATAATTTTAACAGCCACTTCGCCATGCCATTTGCCTTTGAAGACCGTCCAAAAGTTTCCTTTGCCCAATAGTTCTCCTAATTCTAAATTTTTGTATGGAATCTCCCATTCTTTGAGAGCAACGGAAATCTGAGTTTAAATAAACAAGTCTCTTTACAATCGATTTTCAATCAATAAATACGCTATTTGCTCTACTGAGATGAGAGCTTTCATCTTGACTTTCCGTTGATTCGAATCTCTGTTTGACAGGGGAAAACTGATATAATTCACACACAACACACAAAAAATCGATACTTTTACCTGATTGATTTTGTTAGAGATTTCAAAGATTTTGCTAAATTTTTTTTTGTGGGTAAATATTTTACTTTAAATTATTTTACAATCAAACCTGGTATTTTCGCCTGTGACTATGATGTCATTGCAGATTTTATTCACTTTGACAGATTCCTGGAAATCGTTCTCTTGAACCTCTACAACAAAGGGCAAGTACAGCAATACAAATCTATTCCTGCATTCTCAAGGACTTACTGGAAAAATCGAACTTTTGAGTCTTTAATAACTTGTTCGGGTATCTCGGGGAAATATGATTATTGCCACCAACAGAATTGTAGCCACTTTCAACATTTAACGGAGATTCAGGAGTTGAATTAGAATTGGAATCTGAACCCTACATCAAAAGGAGAAATGTGACGATGAGGGTGCAATAGCAATGTCTTTAAATTTTCATTTCGATTTTTTTGTTTATTATTACATGAGACGATTTGCTTGAAAATTAAAAATCGATTCGAAACCAGTTAATGAAAAATTCATGTTTTTCTCGTCATAAAATTTAAATTCTGATAAATTATCTCTTGGGGAGAAATCAATAAACGATATCATTAACCCAATGACTTTTTTTCCTCAATTTTCGAATTTAAAAACTCGGAATTGAATACAATATTGTATTTATCATTTTAGCAGAAATAGATAAGAAAAAACTCGGTAATGTCCAAAGCCTTTCGCAAAAAACACATTTTAATAACAAAAATATTTTACTTTCTTTAATAACTTTCTCTAGCCACTAATTGATATTTATTAGTCTCATTGTGACAGTGGCATCTGATACTCCGAAATTGTCTCTCATTTGTATGATGATGATAGACAAACATACTGTCATCAACTGATTAATGAGCTCGATCACTTGATAATACAATAGAAATGGGAAAACCAACAAGCATCGCAACATTCCTCACATTTGAATCTAATGACCGCGTCGACGACGACGACGACAACAGCAAAACAGGAAATGTTATATTGATAAATCATTTATATTCAGACATCCAATATAAATCTCCAATAAAACACATTAATTACAGGTCTTCCAGACTAAGATATTTAATATCTGAAGTTATTTTAGAATGTTGTTTTTTCGTCAAACAAGAAAACGAAACACACAGACATACTCTGATTGATTGTGTCTACCATTTCTAACCAAGCAATGACGTAACGTGCAAATTATGATTACTTACAAACAGTTTCTATTTCTGACGTTAGAACATAGTCAGTTTAAGAACTTTTCAAAAAATAAATTTGATGATAACTACAGCTTGATGGAACTGACACATTTTTAATGGTATCATTAATTGCACGCGATATCAAAAACTGCTCATTTCACTTTTTCAACAAAAATTGTTATCAAATATTTATAGAAAATTGAAAAAATCAATTTCTACCTTTAAGAGAGATTTATTAAATTTTTGAAATTATTAATTTTATTCACCATTACTTAAAGTAATTTTATAAAATAAAATTCACAATGTGCTAATGTAACAAAAATGGAATTTTTAAAAAAATTTCCACTTATTGTATCATTGACCACCAGCCACCTTATTGTAGCACAATGCATATTTCATTCAACCTCAAACAAAAGTATTATCAATCGACAAATCCTTTACCACAAATCATTATAAAATCGTAACTATTTTAATCCAGTCGAGACATATTGATTGACTAAATTAAAAACCAATGTGAGAGTAAGGTTTCAACGACTGAATTACACGGCAAAGAGATAAAATAAGTCAAGCGATAAAACATAGTTTTGGAAGTGAATAAATGATGAATCTTGTTTAACGTGGTTTTTTTATAAGATCAATCAAAAATCATCAATTTTAATTTTATAATTTGAATTCAAGTGCAAAAATAGTTACATTGAATTAATTTTTCGGCATGTTTTTGATAATGAGAATCGAGATCTTTAGAAGGGGTTGGGGAGAAAAGAATTTCAGCTTCTTATGCTGCTGCCCGGAAAATGGATATGTAATGAATTTATTTTTCAAAGTAACAGGAGTCTATTTCACACACAAAAAGACCAGTTGGAATAACACAATAAATCATTTACGAAATCAATAATTATAAATTAACAAGGAACATTATCGTTAGGGAATATTAATGTCATCACTAAATTATGACTTTGTTCCAAAATTACGTCTGATAAATTCGATATAATGATGAACTTAAGGATTACGAAGGAATAACGTGAAAACAAATTGAAAATTTTGTTGGGAAAAAATCTCTTCTGTTGGGACTGAATCAAAGTCAGCTGTTGAATTTTGAAGCTTCCCAACACTCCCATTTACAACCAACCAATTTTGTTAACATAATTAATGATATTTGGTTTTACTGCATGGTATTATAGAGTAAAATTCCAAATTTCCCTGATAGGCTCAATGATATAATGATGTATCGAACAAGTTTCAAACAACAACAGCTTTAATAAATTGATATTTAAAATGATAATAATAATGATAATAATAATAAATGATAATAATAATAATAATAATAATAATTAATTCTCATGGACAAATCCCTATCAATCGAGAAAACCGGTAATAATTTCTCAATTTATTTTTTATCAATCAACCAATTGGACTTACTTGATAAACGGCATGAGTGACGGAATTATCGGAATTTTTGCGATCAAACGGTGGCGATTCTAAAAAAACCCAATCGAATAAGCATGAAAACAGAATTAGCAAAATTTTAACTCATATATTTAACACAAGCAATTTGTACGGCTCCATGGATACAGACTTTATGTACCTTAATTCTGCACAATGTCACTTGAATTATAATAAGACATTATTATGAAAAATACTTGCATATCTCACAATACACGAATTTCTGAAGAAATTTTTTCGTTTGACACACTGCACAAATCGGAGGTTTAACTATATTGGGGATGTTAAACTTGGTTTCCGATTCAAACCTGAACAAATGCCAATGATTTTTAATTAACTAAACACTGAATTTTTTTATAATGTTTGGCTTGCGTTTTAATTTTGTTTTATTCATGTTAGGTTCTTTGGAAGATTCTGTATTTCTTTTTCCAACATAAAATTTCCTACAGATCAATATACTCTCGACAAAAGTCAAAACCAACATAAAAACCAAGTACAAAATTAAAAATTTCTCTTTTCCTTCGAAAATAAATACAAATTTTTTATTTAAAAGCGGAAAAACTATATAAAACAATCGATTAATTCAGTCTATAACTTCAAAACCAATGTGAATTATATTAGTGAAATATAGAAAGGGAGACACCAATTGTTTCATTAACTCATCGACACTTGATAATTTTATTTTTTAATTTTGCCCCAAATCCAGACGGAATTAATTCATTCAACAAATGCCAACTCATAAATCATTAAATGATGCCATGAGTACACCGTTCGGACTGGATTTACACTGGAAATTTGATTCGGAGGAAACAACGTCTGTCTGCAGACATAACAAGTAGAAATTTAAAAACTGTTATACAATGACTAATAGTTTTATTTGACAACGGCATTGGTTTCCATTTACATAGAGATAATGTTCAGTATTTTTAGTTGAAAAAGAGAAAGGTACAATACAAAGAAGCAAATAAAAATAATCGAAACCACAATTTAATAAATCTGCCGGAAGAAAATTACAAATTCGGTTGTTTAGTGTCGCGTGAGCACAGTAAACAACGATTAAGCTGTGTATGAACAAGTCAGAATAATTACATAATAAATAATTATATCAGCCACATAATAAGTGTTCCTTAAAAGGTTGTTGCAATAATTGTCTTCATTGATCAACTGAGTTTTACATTTTATGTATACAAAACAAATCCCAATCAATCCAGTTGAAATGATCCGTTGCAATTTGCTTTGATTATAATAAGCATCTCAATAACATTATTTATCTTACAACGGTATTGGCACGTTCAATTTTTCAATCTTAACTCTTGAACAGAGAAATATGTTTCGCAATTAAGTAATTACTTTTATATGCTAAATTGTTTAAACACAACAAAACTTTAAAATGACAACATTAACTGCACAAGAAAATAGTAATCGAAAAGGACCTGAATGAAGAAAAATTACGTTTTGAAAACCAACACCGGAAAAACTGACATTGTTTTTGTTTAAATGGACTATTTAAAAAATCAAATGGCTTTGATTTTGAAGAATAAATCAATATCAGACATAACTTGTAAGTTAGAATAACAAAATATCAACCGTAATAAATAATTAAAAAATAGACATTCAATTCCTGAAATTGATTTTCACAAATTAATCACATAATTATTGAAATATTAAGTCCCAGAAAAATATTTTTGTAAAACTAAAATCAATAACAGAAATAGTTAATCTTTTTAAAATTTATTTTTCCAAAAAATAATTTCTGTAAAGAACGATAAAATTCTAGAGACCGTGAACATTGAGTTTGAATTAATCTATCGGTTTAATTTAGGGAAACATAAATGGAGAGTGAAATTGATAGTCAGAAAATGCCAGAAGAATAAAATCGATACATTGACAAAAAACACTTTGCTCGTGAGAAATTAGTTAAAGATGGAAGTTTAGAAAAGACATAAAATAATATTCTCTGGTATTATGAAAATAAATATGTGAAAGTCAACAAAAAGAGTATTGTGAAGATATAACCACCTAAAAGTAACATTAACCACCAATAAAATCAGGAATTATATTTATTATAAAATGAATAATTTCAGATCAATATTTTGTAATAATTTAATTAACGTGTACAAATATGGAATCAGAATAACATTCTTTTTTTGTTTTGATCTGTACAGAAAGCCTTTATTTTGTATCATACGGATTAAAAAGTGAGGCAAACAAAATGACCAAGTTTCAGACAATAATGAAAGAAGAATATATTGATCTAAAAACACCATTAAGTTATCAGAGTGAAAAATCATAACCTAAAATAAATGAATATTATGCTTTGAAATAATTGATATAGAAAAATCTAAACAAAATTAATCGAATAATATTTTTGGAAATCAATAAAAATTAGATAAATGGCTAAAAATGAGGTATTTATTCGAAAAAACCGGGGATACCCATTAATTAGTGACAAACGTTTCCGAGGGGAAGGCAAAATGTTTATCAAATGTTTGCAACGGTTTAAATATTATTTTAAACAAAAAATACTGTAAAATCAATTTACTTTCAAAATGATTTGATAAATTTTTAGTAATAATCAAAGATTTTCTTATCAGTCATCTGCAACAATGTAAACAGTTTCCTTAACTGACATAATTATCATATAGTTCAATTTCATTTGCAAAGAAACTGTAAGCCAACATCTAATTAGAACAGAGTCATTTGAGGCAAGGGAAAGAGAGAGCAGGAGATACATATAAAAATAGAAAATATTAAAATAATGAAATGAATGGTTGATAAATTAAACACTTGAAAAAAAATCTTGTGACTAAAATTATAATTGTAACATTATTGAATTTATCGTTTTTCCGATGATCACAGGTCATTTTATTTATCACCAGAGACTGATATTAAACCATTATTATCTAAATATAAACGAAGCATAAAGTACGGCTTCTGACAAATAGCTCTGATTTATTGTTCTATTGTAATTAAATATATAACATAAATAACATGCTCGCAAGACAGTAGTTACATCGACCCAGAACGTCAACGTTCACTGAATGCTTTTTTTATTGTTTTCACAATAATGGACACAACAGTACTAATAGTATCCAGTACTGTGCCTGAGTTGATTTTCAAGCTTTCAAAAAAAGAAACAAAGACTTACTTTTAAGATCACAACATCCGTGGATCACGATTTCAATTTCGATGTGAGAAGATTATTTTAGATAAATATCATTTCCCCAGATATTTCTGCAATCCAAAATTTACAAGAAAATGTAAAACGTTTTAAATACATTTTTCCTATTAGTTTTACTCGAAATTCCGCGAATTCATTTTTACCATTTAATACTAGAATGAAATGTGCACTAAAATTCATATGAGGATATCGATCGAAATCAATTCCAACTATTATAACAGATAATAAATGCTTTTCACAAAAATACTTGAAATTAATAAATGGATTACATTTTTAAAACCACTACTAAAAAGAAAAGGTGGCCAGAAAAACCTGTTACTAATTATGATTTGATTGACTTTAATGAGACTTACAGAGTTAAAATTCTGAAATGCTTTTAGTAAAAATTCCCACCCCATGCTTAAGGCAAAATGTCTATAATAATACAAAGAAATCTCTGGCTTATTTTTTCCATTATTAACTAACTTAAATATAACATTTTCCAGGCAATCATTTTTTATGAAATAAAAATAACGAATCTGAAAAATTATCGATTTTAAAAATCTTAATTTTGAGAAATTTGAAAACTAAAAAATTATTAAGTAAGAAAATTGTAAAATTCAAGAAACATGGTCGATAAAAACGTATGATTTTTCCTGAAGAATTCACGGTATCAAATTTTTTAATCAATAAAATTCTATAAAGTGATAAGAATAAGTATTTATTCGGTCTTTGGTCTTTAAAAGTTTATTTTTTATTTTTAATTTTATCTTAATTCTCTGTTGTCTAAAATCAAACAAAACTAAGTTAAAACGCAAAGCTCAAAAGAATTGGAATATAATGGAAAAAATAAATTGAATTCACTTGTGATATCCTTGAACTTTGAAACCTGAAACATATATATTTTGAAGGTAATCTGAAAAGCAACATATTTACTACCATTATTAATTTCATTCAACTTCTTAGAAGAAAACCCGGGAGATAGTGGTCTGATTATAGCATTAAAGTCACAAGATAGCGTGGAACTTTTGTGGATTAGTTTTTCTTCACAAGAAGCTCGCCTTTCTTTTTCCATGGTATTAATATTTCCGACAGACAATTTTTCCGTAAACTGGAAGACTGAAGGTTGGAATTGCTGATTTTGAAACTGATTTGACGGACTGTAATCACTGTCCTTTAAATTGAGTAAATTCGTACTATCGAACTCGTGGGACAAACTTCGTTGCAATTGAATATTCCGGTTTTCACCGCTTTTCAATTTTCCTCCGATTCGAGAATAATTTTTTCGAATGATCGGTGGAGAAATATTGAGATCGTTTGAACAATTGATTATCGGATTAGAAATGTCAATCAATATTTCTTCACTGCCACCGACAGATCGACTTTTCTGCACGTTAGGAGTATTAGGAACGGAAAGACTGTTAAGATCTGTCAGTTGATTGGTGCTGAGATATGATTTATCATCGTTGCATGTGATCCCTGAAAGAGTTGTGTTGCTTTTAAAGGCCTTTAACAAGGTTTCTTGATTGATTGGTTTCTTTGTTGAAATGATGGAAGAAGGATGAAAATCAGACACTGATCGCTTGTGTTCATTGTTCTGATTGATGTTTGAAAGACATTTCGAAAGCTGTTGATTGTCATTGTAGAAAGAGATAAAATTCCCGTTTGATAAAACATGTTCATTGTCGATAGTTTCATTAGTTTGCTGTTTCGATTTCTCGTAATTTGAAGCATCCAACCAGCTGGGAATACCAATAATGCCAATATCATCCACTGTACTTTTGTTTTCAACCAAACGAATTACGAGTTTGATAAGGTTTCGTGTATTATCAATTAATGCAGAATTTGAATACAATAAATCTATGTTTTGTTTGATAATGTTTAAACTGATTGTAATTGACGAAATTTCATTCTTATTTACACAATATATTTCCATTAGTCTGATTACCTCTATGGAATCCATTTCCAAAAAGCAAAGGAAAGAAATATTTCTAATTTTTAATAATCCCTAATAAAATACATGGCTAATAATGTTTACTATGTTTAAATAAGTTATTACCTGAATAGTATCGTCGTCCAACCCAATACATCTATAACAAATATCAGATTTTGGAAATTCCTTCAAGCAAACTGTACTATCTTCTTCACTTGCATTTCCTATTGTTGTTATTTGAGAAGAGATATACTCAAAAACTTTATTCTAATAACGAAATGACTTTATTATTAATAAAGATGTATTTGATTACTTCTGCATCCTTTATTTCAAGCTCAATAATTTTTGATTTAGGATTATTTCTGAATGCTTCCCTCAGTGGTTTAATCACATCAAAGAAAGTTATGTTTATTAAATTTTGTAGATCTTTACAAGTTTTATAAGATGAAGTTATTTCATCATGCATCTTTTAATATAAAAATTTTTCATATAGTAATATTTGAATTAAAAAAATTAAAACATTGCCTAACATAAAAATAAGTTAAACAATTTTTGATATTCAAAAATAAATATTTAATATAGATTTAAAATAATTTAAATTTCTAAAATTTCAATGTCTAAACTTAAAATTTTATAAAATAAAAAAAGTTTTCAAATTTTTATATTGAAATTTTTATTAAATTCTTGTTAATTTATTTTGAAAATTAGATTATAAATATTCTAATTTCAAATCTCAAAAGCATCAACTTTATTAAAAAGAAACCTGGAAATCTTTTTTGGAAAGTTAGGGCAAGAAAAAGGGTTTATTAAAAATAAATATTCCAGGATGATTTGTTTATTTGAATTAGCTTAATGATTGAACCAGGAAAGATATATATACCTGACCCTTTTCTTCAGGTATAAGGGTATACCCTTTTTTTCTTCAGGTATAAAGGTATACCCTTTTTTTCAGGTATTTCATTTAACTTCAGAACTTAACATATCATCAGATTAGAAGAACAGGGTGGAAAATCATACAATATCTGAGTTTTCAAAAGCAAAGAACTGCCCTAGTTGATCTATAAACAACTATTCATTCAATGTTTCAACTCAATAATTGTTAATTTCAATTTCAATATAAAAATTAAGAGACTCAGAAAATCAGAAAATGTTAAAGTTAGTACTTTTTGGTTTTATTGTTCAATTATTAATATTGTTAAGTTTTTAAAAGAGACCTAAAAAGATAATTTATTATGAAAATAAAATTGATTATGATTATTAATATCGATAGTGAACTTTTTAGGAACTTAAAATAAAATATATGCAAATTCAAAAGGATTTAGTGCGCGTACGTTCGAAGTTAAAATCATGAAAAATGTTGATTACTAAAAGTGAACTTTTCAAATTTATTAACAGATACTGATTTCAAAACCTTTTAAACTTTTAAGTCGATAAACG
>JBBMKC010211516.1:0-13020 GCA_037834085.1 Bipalium vagum | reverse complement strand
TATTATTATTATTATTATTATTATGATTATTATTATTATTATTATTATTATTATTGTTATTATTATTATTATTAATTTTAACTTTCTCTGTTCCACTTATCACATGAATCTGAAAAATTGTTTTAATTTTAATTTGATTCGTTTTGTAAAAATAAAAGTTTTCTAAATTCAAAAAATATTTTTTTCTTTTGTTTTTAATTTCTCCGGAATAACAATGGAAAGAGAATTGGAGTCTGACTGCCCCTTGGGGAAGGACAAATGTCAATCCACTGTCAATTTCATCTTGTTTTTCTTGTGCAGAGGCTGCGGACTGCCTTGCAGAACTTTAGGGATTCAGTCCTCATATATTCCCTGAGGAGACAAATTGATAAAATAATGACCCTTTCGTGATTGTGTCCTAATCTTGAAAAATAGAAAATTCTTCAGCTCCAAGTATTATAATAATACTTTTTAAATAATAATAATATTATTAATATTAATGAGTGTTAGTTACTGCCACTTTATCTGCACTTTCGGAATTCATTAATTCAGGTTTGAGTCTTTATATTCATTCGATGGAATAATTCAATAGTTGAATCAATGTCTTCTTGTCATTATTTATTTAAACAAATTGATTATCTAAAAATTGTATTAACATTCTTTAATTATTTACTTTTCATAAGGAAAATTAAAATTTATTAAAAATGATTTCTAACATTTATTTTACATTAAAGATTAATTAGTTGAAGCATTATATTTTTTATTTAACATTAATTTAAATTTAATTCTTACATTCGACATTGTCAAAGTTAGAGAAACGTAACGAAAAATTATTATTATTATCGTTGTCCCAATAATACCAATATTAATGGCGCTCTCAGATTAAAAGGTACCAAAACCTTTATGCTTTTCTGTACTAAACACACATTACCCTGTGAGTAACACTCAAAATTGATATCGAATTTATTGAATTTTCACAATCACTCAACCGTACAATAAGGAAACATAATATTTTGTTGATCTGCCCTATATTTCTTCAAATCAGCTAATCTATTGAGCATGCTCAAAATCAGTCTTTGGATCATATCGAATAGTTTGGTTACCAAAACAGTTAGAATTCGTCCCCAAAGTTCCAAACATGATTTGCAAGGTTTTCCATGAATATTTTTATCAACATAACTCCATAAGTTCTGTTTTGGATGGGGGAGGCAATTAGTATCGTTTTTTCATTAAACCACTTTTTTGTGACTTCTGAGGTATGGTAAGGGGGTTGAGTTGCAGGAATAAGTCATTTCCAACAGGAAACAGTCTGGCAATCGACTGGTCCAAAATATGATAATAAGTTGCGCCATTCACTTTCAATCGATCAATCCATACCTACGCTCCAACTCCAGAATACCTAAAGCAGCCCAAACCATCACTCCTTCCTCAAGTTTCACAGTCTTCTTCAGGCACCCAGGTTTGAAAGTCTCATTTGATCTGCGTATGCGCGAATTGAAGACATCAAAAAATCCAATAATTTTCAATAACCGACAGTGACAGCATCAATAAGGGGTTTTCGGTTGTCCTGTGCAAAAAGCAAAACTTGTTTATCTTTTTTTTCATTAAATAATTCAAATTTTACTTTTGTCTTTCACTGGTCCGCTTTTTAATCCGAGAAGTGTAGATCGTTTTTGAGTAGATTCTTCATGGTCTCGTGTATCTTTTCTTCTGAATGAGCTGACTGTCGTCAAGGTTACACATTAATTATACCTCCTTTTGTCGTAATTCTGTGTTTCGCCAAATGCGCCTGCCGATATCCCAATTATCCACGACGAACATTCTATATATTTCTCCACCAACATTGCAAGTGATATGCAATTAGCTCTTATGCAATTAGATATTAGATGTTCACCCAAACACTGTCAACGTCTTCGGTTGAATAGGGTGAGGGAGAGAAAAGGAGTCAATAAGTAAGGTTTCATGCACATCTGAAGATTGGCGAAGAAAACCAGTTAAATTTCTTTATTTTTCTGTTAATCCTTTCCATTCTACTGCCGATGACTGGTGAAGAGCTTACTAGGCCGACAACACATTCGGAAAGAAGAAACCAAAAGAAGATGCCAAAGAGGATGTCAAACTAATGGAGCACATCAAAAACCCCGACGAAGATGGTCACTAAGTGTTCCATAAAATAAATGCTGCCTTTTTTATTATTGTTTCCCCCATTTTCAATTGATCTCCAACTCCTTTGACATGCACGATTTTATTTACCTTCTGTCCTTTTCGTTTTTTAAGAAACTGTATATATATATATATATTAAAGACAAAATCTTTTGATATTCGAAACATGAGAAAGAAATAGCGACTTTAATCTTTATCGAAAAAGGAACAGACCTCAAGATTTCGAATAAAATTATACTTCACAGTAAACCTTACTCTAATAGTAACAATATACTTTCATTAATGTGCAACGGAGTGTGGACTACTGTCGGCTACTTGTCTCAACGTTGTCCTTATGCCTCTGCAAGCCTCTGGAATGTACTTTGTGTCTTTTTTTCAAGAAATTTTTTAAAATTTTTCAAAGATTTTTGCTCTTTACTTATTGTTATAAACAAGAGATTTTTGAATGCTAAAGACAATTTCGATTGGATGACGATATGGAACATTTATAGGATTGCGATCTTTAGGCACAAGTGGTTTCTCTTTAGCTTTTAAAAAAGTTTTTGGGGTTTTTGGTATAATATGGACACGCTTTATTCGCCCAGCAGACGAAGTTGCATCAGAATGATGATCTTTCAGAAAAGCAATTAAAATCTTAGACAAACCTTCCTCCTGGTATATTTTCCGATTGATTTTTCCCCCATCCTTGGAACATTACTTTGAAACACCTTTGAGGTGACAATGTACATCAGCTTTTTCTCTGGAATTTGTATTTTATAATAGGTTGAGATGTAGCGGGGCTGTATGAATAAATCCGTTATTTCCAGGCACTCGGGAGTTGATCAATGGAAAATAACATTCCTCATCCATTCGTTGATTTCATAAGAGAGTTTACAACGAGTACATCATGTTTTGACGCTATTTTATGGTTGTTGTGATTGGTGTTGTTAATGTAAAATTGTTTATTAAAACAGATTTTATTACAAATATGTTTTTATAGATTTTGTGTCACCAGACGTCATACATTGGTCCAAATGATAAATATTCGGTTGTCCCGAACGTTCATTCGAACCGTGAATATATAAAACAGAAAAGTAAAGCCTGGAAACATTGAAAATCGCTAAGTAAAATAACAGGTTGGTCATTACTATCAATAACATGCTACATTTCGGATAATATTATGGTTCCCGTTTCACAAGAGGTTTGCTCTTTTTTAAGAAAATACGATTCCAGGTGACTTAAGACAGTGTCATTTGAGATAAAGGTTATCTCAGCCAAAGGGTTTTGTAATGAGCAAATCAAAAGAAATTTAGCATGGATTTGGAGGCAAATCCCGTTGAAATCGTTCAGCTTGTGGTTTTTGCCCTTAGAAAAGGGGATTTTGCCACATGGCAAACTTTGTAACGATTTTTTCCTGAGACAATTAATGCTGTCAGCTCCACAGACGCGATGAGAACATTCAGTACTTCCCTTACAGATGATGTCGATGGCCGCTCAAAAATGCCCAGTGGAGAATTTGCCTTCGAGGACTTCAAATACGCTCTCACCCCGGCTTCCCAGTAAGGAAGCGTCTGGGGAGTCCTGCAGTCGTGCAAACGGCTGTGGGCAAGCCGAATATGCCGGAGGAAACCAAAGTTCAGGTCAGAATAGGCTTTTTCCGAATCTTGTTATTTACGAAATTGTGATTCTGTCTCATGAGTTGTTTGAATCCCGGGCCTCCAATAATGAAATTATCCCTTTTCCTACGTTTCGCCACGTCTCTGTTGTCTTATCTGGCCATTTTACGCCATTTATTTTGCAACCCTTTTTAAACGAATTCATCGACCACTGAAATTCCTAGTCAACATATCTGGTGACTGCGGTTTTTCAGCGGCCACCCTGTTTGCCAGCTGCGCCATCTCCATGGTTCAGATCATGTCACATTGTCTTTTTTGAAGAAACGATGTCAATGAAATAATTATTAGTAGCTGCAATAAGAACATGCTTATTTATTATAATGACCGTATTAATCACAACGTTCCCGGCATATTTAGACCACCTCCAGGGCAGCTCATCCTTTAATATATATATAATATAAACTAAAATAACGAATAATAATATTAATATAACGGCTAAATCAACAAAACATGATAATAATAATACATAATAATAATTACAATTAACACAATCAACAAATAAACGAAACTGCCTCTAATACTGCGGACTTGCGCAATCCAATTCTAAAAGAACGAAAAACCCATACAATTGCACCGAATGTCAACAAGGCAAAATGACTGAGTTTTCTCAAACGGACCAAATTATCCAAATTGACCCCTCCAATGTAACTAAATCACCAACATACGAGAGTAAGGCTTGCCAGACAGAAGACATCATGATAACACCAGTGTCAATCCCACAAATCTCGCAGGAAACTCATACTGTCACACCCACAATGACCACCGAAGACCCCATACTTAACCAACACTCAGGTCCATCATCTAACAATGACGATGATGATGCTTTAACCCCTGAAACCACTGAACAAAGTGACGATAAAACATCGTCTCCACATGCTTCAATCACCACAGAGGCCAAGTCAGTTGACAAGATTAACACAATTGTCCCAACCATTTCTGAAGCAACTATTCCACCAGCCAACGATCTATCTGCAAAGAATCTGATCATCATCGAAAGTGATTCTCCTTCACCATCCGAGATATCTGTCGCCGCTCAGACCAAGGAAAAATCTGATTCCCAGAAAGCCGTAACAAAGATGACATCGCAGAAATTGAGCACTCTCATTTCAGGTCACATCAGAAGCGCAAAAAGAATCGCCTCGAAGTACTCTAAGATTGACATGAAGTGCCTACACCTGTCAGTGCTGCAAATCTTCCTGTCGTCTTGACGGGTGTAGAATGCACCAACCAATTATTAGCCTTTGAAGCCCTAAGTCAGAAAACGTGATTCTCGGATGCCGATATTGACTCTTTCCTATCCGGGCTTCTAAGTGATGGGCACTTCAATATGAACTCAATTTTGGTTCTTTTGATTGCACAATCTGACTTCCTCGACATTCCGACCATCCAGGATGTCTCGTATTTAGCATCTACGCTATTTTGTCCGCTGAATCTCAGCAATAAACACTGGGTGCTCTTTGTCTATTCCAAGCAGTCAATGATCTCATAAATCATTGATCCCTTGGAACGATCCTTTAGGCCCCACATCTGCTTGCTGCTAGCAGATAACTTAAATAACAATCTGAACAAGCTGTTCAACCTCAAAGTCACGTAAACCTGCCACATTAGACAAATGATTATGATTGTGGCCCTCTTGTCTGTGCCTACAGCACGTAAATCTCTTTTCTGGGCACAGAAAATGAGTTTGCTTTCGACAAAGATGTGTTGGTCAGGTACATCAGAAACACAGTCCTGACCTTCAGTCTTCAAACTTATAGAGAATCTAACCTTGCAGGCTCGTGGAATATCAATCCAATCACCACCGAGATTCCTTTTATTTATCATTTATCAAAGCATTGGGCCTCTTTTGCAACCAACACCACCATATTGCCACCTGTTCCTGATTTTGAATCAGATCTTGTCATAACCTTTCCGGGTTTCCATTCAACCAAAGGTCTCCAAGATATCATCTATTTCTTTTTTGTTGATGAGTGGTGGGACATTCTCCATGTCTTCCTCATCTATCATACATACAATCAGCTTTTTATGGAGTCCATGAAGAAATTTGGAACCAGATTCACTTCCTGGTGGAACTGGAATTTCGATCCCAAAATTGTACTAGAGCCTTTCCATCGCGCTCATTTCGAGGCCAGTCTCGATGGAGAAACAAATAACATAAATTAATTTAAATTAATCACAGAGATTGTCTGTAAATATCGGGTAGACTCCGATGTTACAGCAATCGCCTACCAAACGCCTGTTTGCGTTACAAAACCTCTTTAATTAATCATAATAATAATCTTAACTCCATGCACAATAAAAATAATGATATTAATAAAATCAATAATCAAATTATCAATAATTGTAATGAAAACTCCGCCACTTGTCTAATCAATAATAATTATGACTTAAACTGTGATAATGACAAAATTAATTATAAGGATAATATTATAAATAATTATAAAATTAACTCTGATCGTAATAATAATTATAATAAAAATTATAATAATAATCAAATTAATAATAGTTATGTAAAAAACTGTAATAATAATAAAATTCATAATATCTGTATCAATAACAAATTAATTAATAGCCATAATAATGTAAATAATAAGAATAATAATAAAAGGTCAACCGCATTGAAAACTAGGAACACAAAATTTCTCTTATCTGATGCCTCTAGAAATTCTTTTTTCGACCATCTGAAGCTGGGAGACAGTTATATTTTCTTGGATTGCAACGCTTCCACAGCAATTCTGGATGGTTGCACCGATTATATACTGTATTTTCTTGATCAATAGAAGATCAGTAATGATTCTGTTCTTTTTGGTCTATTTCGGCCTGCTCAATCTCACCAACTTTTGCTTACTCTCGACTTCTCAAAAGAATGTTCCTTCATTATTAATCTGACTGGATCTGTCATCTACAGCTCTGCCAACTCTTTGATTGAAAGACTGAAGGACTTCTTTTTTGAGCTCAGAGGAATTAAAGATCATTTTCAAATAACTGATTGTCCTCTTCATGACGATCGTGGCTCTGGTCTGTATTCCAACATCATCCTCTGTGGAATAATAGAGTTATTCACAGGGTGAGATGTTTATCGAGCCTAAACCTTCATGCTATTTGCGAAACCATCTTCTCTTTCACGACTCTTTCGAATTGTTTTGCTGATGTTGAACCTGTTCCTTCTGTTGCATCCGGCTCAGAAGGGTAGTAGAGAGTATGAGGGATGTATCGAACATAATGCAGTTCTGTCTGCGGCTCTGGAACACTCCAAGTACTCGACTGACTGTCTGATTTCAGTTGCATGGCTGGATATCCAGGATGCGTTTGGAAGCGTTCCACATCAATATATATGTTCACTTTTGAGACATATTGGTGTTGACTACCACGTGAAGGTGCTTGAGCAGTTTTACAACGACATCAGCTTGGTTTATTCATGTGGTCCCTTTCTAACTTCGAACCTTCCAATCCGGAGAGATATTAGGCAAGGATGTCCAATTTCAATGTTGCTTTTTGCAATTGCCATAAATCCGGTCATTGAGTCAATTTCATCTGCTCCTGTTTCGTCGTTAAAACGCAAATAGTGACAAATAATAAAATTACCTGTATGACATTCACTCTACCTTTTTATAATGCCATAACACGATCCAAATCTAAAGTCTTCTTTAAATGTTAACTAAATTGCATATGAGTGCTTGAAAATTTTGAAGATAAATAATATCATGATTGATTGCAATATTGTTGAAGGATAATTTTATAATGGTAGAAGAACATATACTATTTTTGAATTTTTTGAATTTCCTTTGCATTGTATTCCAAGTTGATGTATAAATATTAAAAAACCACACTTCCGAATTTATTATCCTTTAATTAAAAAAAATATTAATGAAGTAAAATTCAAGATTTTTATAGCAAAAAACTACAATTTTTACAATTTTATAATAGAATTATTTATAGTATATAGAGCGAAATTACATTTACAAGAAAAATAGATATATCGATGAAGAAATATTTTATGAAAATATTTATGGATTTAAAGGAGATTCAAAAAAAAATTACTTGATTTGAACCTATTGATTCCAGAGCTAACTTTAAATCCAATTAGTGAGTTCAGCTTAATTAATGGAATAAATGATGGAAAATCTATTATTTTAAACTTTGTGAACAAAGAAATCTATCAGAAAATACAACACAAACTTAAAAATTATATATAGTACCAAATAAGCCAATTTATATATCTATTTGCTTTGGGAGAAAGAGAATTTGATTTTTTACAAAAAATAATAGTTTGTTATTTCAAGATAAAATTAAATCTTTGAGAATAAAAGCGAATAATTCTTATTATCCTTTATATCCAATTCAATTCACAAAATGTAATAATATTAGAACATATTCTGAGTATGTAATAGCATGTCAATATTTTATTAGGTGCACAACTATGGCTCCGGCTTTTTTAATAAGAAAACAAAGACATTTATTACAAATTTTATTTAAAAACATTTATTGAAAATATGTTCGATTGGAAGCTACAGCATTTGCCCACCTTTCAGGTAACGAATGAATTCCATGAAAGAAAAACTCTGGCTCTTTTGATGAAATCCAGCTGTCAATCCAATTTTGGAGGTCTCCATGGGAACTGAACCGCTCTCCGGAAAGTTCTGATTGCAAATAGCGGAACAAATGGTAATCCGAAGGATCGATGTCTGGTTAATAGAGCGGGTGAAGAAAGACTTCCCAATTTGTATCTTCTAATAATTATTTACAACTGAATTAACGTGTGGTCTTGCGTTATCATGTAAAATTATCTTTTCGTGTTTAGTCACTCATTCCGGTCGTTTTTCATTCAAAGCTTGCTTCAAACGAATTAATTGTGATTGATAAAGTTCACCAGTTAGTGTTTGAAAAGTTTTTAAAAATTTATAATAGATCACTTCTTTCTGATCCCACCAGATACACAACATAACTTTCAAACTGTGGCCATTTTGTTTTGGTGTTGATGGACCAGGTTCACCTGGCATCATCGAAGCTGCTCTGCATTTTGGATTATCATAACGAATCCATTTTTCGTCTCCTGTGATAATTCGATGCAAAAAACTTTTCCTTTTTTGTCTCTGAAGAAGGACATCACAAATTGTTTTTCGCCGTTCAATGCATCTTTCTGTCAATTCACATGGGATCCAAATTTTTAATTTTCGATTAATTCCTAAAGATGCCAGACGTTTTGAAATGCATTGCTGAGTCACATTTAATGTGACAGCAGGATCAGATTGTATTTAGCATGTGTCTTCGTTCAACAGCCTTCTCAAATCTCTATCTTCATATTCTTTTTGTGGATTCCTATGCTCCTTGTCGTTCGTATCATATTGGCATGTGGTCATCGAAAGAGCAGGTTCTCCATAGGTATCTCGAAGCATGCGGTACGTTTCCCCTGCAGTTTTCTTGGCAATAAAGTAATGTAGAATTACTTTCGGCAAATATCGTTTATTCGGGATGAATATTCACATTTTGAATCGCTATAATATTTAAACAAGGAATATTAAAACAACTGTCTCGTGATATTATTAATTATATGATATTTTTGTTTATAAATTAATCCAAAATAATTTATATATACATGCAAATAAAATTTGTATTATCATTTTAGAAAAAGCCTGAGTCATAGTTGTACACCTAATAATAATAACTCTCAACTAAATTTACAATTTCAAAATTTCTATTCAGTATTTTTTTATATTATTACTTGTTTTATTAATAATAAATAATGACGTTTTTTTTATAATATTTTAAATTTATTTTAATAATTTTAATTCACAATTCCAACTTAAATCTTGAGCAGAATAACAATAACATAAATCTATATCATAATACTTTAAACAATTTTTTCTTATTGATTCCAACGAAACTAATGTCCTCAAATGCCTTTATGTCATCTTTCATAATATCTTTCTGTATAAAAATATTATGTAAAATATTTTCACTGAGCCTTATGGTCATTAAAGTACTTTTCCTCCGCAATAAACTTGATTACAGAAGATTTCCAAGGATCTTTTCTTTGTCCTCCAGAGATACATTTCAAGAATTTTGAAAAACGGAACAAGTTTATACTAAGGAAGAAACTTTTAAATATTATTAAGTAACAAACAGCGCTGTCTGATATATCTCGTGAAAGAGCAGAACAATATAATTGACAGACTGGCACACCATTAGGGAAACGTTTGTATTCATACAGGATGACTGGGAGGATATCTTGGCGCAGCATTGGTGGAACCAATTCATTCCGATAATTCTACGTTGTCATTACAATATTTAACACTGTTCTCCAAGTATAAGGACTTGCAGCTCACCTACGACATCATATTTGAAAGTTGGATTGGACAATATTTGGAAGAGGAGCAGAGCAAGTTCTTTTTATATGGCACCCCTCGGATTTTGAGAAACGTTAACATTATTCTGAAGGAGCTTCAGTCCTCAAAAGACTCCCAGGAACAAAAAAGTGTTGATGGCCTTCCTTATTGAAAATTTGTATGACTTGTGGACACTTGCAATGACTTTCAGCTGGCTGATATTCGCTTTGGATTTGAGGGTTCGGTGCAAAGTTCTGATAGGTCAACAGTCACGTAAGGCAGAAGGCGACCGAAATACACATGAATTGTTTAGGTTGTCATCAGATGGTACTTTTATACACATTTATAAAATGGTGTTCGTTTACCGAAATAAAAAACTATGTGAAGCTATATACAGCTTCAATACTAACACCAAGTAAAAGTATTACAAATAAAAAGCCTTCAGTGGACATCTGAATGTATATAAATGACCTAGTGTGTGTGTGTGTGTGTGAGTTAGTCAAAGTCTTGCCGCAATATTCTAGTGACATGATATTGCCAAATTTTGATAGAATTTTCCATATATGACACCACCATTAATTTGATAAGCTGTCCCACCTTAGCTTTTGGTACTCTAACTCTTTCCAGTAGGTTAGCAGTAGTTTTTAGAACTGTACCTAAAGAACCAACTATACATATTTGCAGCTCTATTATATAATCATGATTCAAATTACGAAGTCGATTACATAGATCTGCATATTTTGTTAAATTGCCTTCATCTGAATTCCGGAAATTTTCCAAGGTATCCATCGGGCATTTAACATCAATGAGAAAAATTAAATTTTTCTCAACGTGCGTGATCATAAGATCAATATGTTCGGCACAATCTTTCAAATTTTCGCAATTTTTGTCCATCACCAAAATGATATCTGGACTATGAAGCGCCTCGCAGATCTTCTTTAAACAAGCATTGTGACGCTCTGTATATTATATGTTATCCAAGCGTTGTGTTATCAACGTCTTTCAGTTCCGCACATATTTCAGCAGCCGAAATCAACTCCAAATTCAACTGAATTGAAGAAAAATTGCAAATCTCGTTGAACAGCAAGATCTTATTTTTAGACAAAGAATGGATAAAATGCTCAACAATGTGTTCCATTGATGGTCGACAATCAATAGTATCATCATTGAGAATTTTATTCACTGTGTCCATATTTTTATTAAAATTTGAACAAACAGTAAATTTACTCATCTTTTTATTAAACAAATTTGTACAAAGGTACGGTTTATTGTATGGAACAGATGATTGAGATGGGAAAAAGCTGACAATTGTATCCATTATCTGGTCAAGGTCAGTCATTTTCAACCATTTCTCTCAAAAGCTTTTCCACTCTATGCTGTCTCTCTTTCAAACTCAATCGCTTAACAGGTATATCCGAAGGTTCAAAAGAAGTAGACTTATTAATAACCGGAGAGACAAAATCTGGAGAACAAGAAAGAACTTTTTCCGAATCGACTGAAAGTTAAGTCCTACAAGATCTTCACATCTTGAATAATTTTCAATCACTCCGCAAAAGATCAAATTTGAGTAAAGGCCAGAACGATGTGTTTCATGTGGAGGACTCTCGCTCCAAGGAAAACAATCAACAATACCTCGAATTTCTAAAAAAGTCTTAACGAATCAGCTGTTGACAAAGCAATTTCTGAGTTTTAAAAAAGTCGGATTAATTACGAAAGACGATCTCTTCTCAAAGTTTATGATTAAACGTAACTGTTGAGAACTTGGTGGAGAGAAAAGGATAAAGATTACAAATACGTCTCTTATCCGATTCAGATCAATAAAATTAAAAAGAAAATTCGTACATCCGTCAAGAATGGCTGCTGAAACAGTGCAATCGAGGAAAAATGTGCTTCTCTCCTAAATTTAACTTTTCAAAGAAATTTTTAATTGAATTATTTGTTTTTATGAAGTCTGAGTTTCTTGTTCTTATTTTATTTGACTTATTTTCCGATTGAAATATTTGTTCACTATTTAGTGTATGTAATTTAAACCTGACTCTAACTCTTATGTGGTGCAAATAAAAACAATCAGTGAAGCAACAATTATATTTGCAATTATATATTACAAGAGATAATTAAGAGTCTGGGATCACAATATATGTCTGATATGTTTCACAAACCTTACATTATCTTATTAAAACAAAACACAACAATAATTATAAAGAATGAATTCAATGTAATGTTTGATTAAAACAAAATATTACTTTTATAATTACTTTTACAAAAATAAAATAGAAAGATCTGACAGTTTTTATTCTGCTAAAACTCCCGAGTTTTCGTCTCAGCCCTAATAAAAGTCTGAAAAATACTTGAATATTAACGGCCGATATCTTGGTCTTCTCGAACGAATATTAATATCTTCCTGATTCAGTAATGTCTTCCTCGATCCAATAATGTCTTCCTTGATTCAACAATCAATAATACTTTCTCGATCAAATAATATCTTTAAATTATTTTGTACGTTCTTTGAGGGGTGGAAATATGCTAGAATCCATCTGCTTTCATACTTTTTAGAACTGATATTCATCTGGAAATTATTCTTGAAATATTCTCAAAATCGTACTTAAAATTCTAAAAGTCCCTAAAAATTATTTTATGATGATCATTAATATTTATCAAATACTTATTTTGGACTTCTTTAAAAATAAAAATAACTTAAAGAGGGTTTTTTATTTCCGATGTATTTTCAAAATAAAAATATCTGGGAATTTTTAATTGTTTCTCATGTGTTAATTAATTTTAATTATTCATATTATTCATATTATTATTATTCATATTATTATTATTCATATTATTATTATTCATATTATTATTATTCATATTATTCATATTATTCATATTATTCATATTATTCATAT
>JBBMKC010211505.1:0-13022 GCA_037834085.1 Bipalium vagum | reverse complement strand
ACTATGTTATATAATAATATGAATTTAAATAAAAAATTTACGTTTTTTCTTTTTCGCTTTCAGAACTTTTCACGTAATCTATATTTCAATAAAGAATTATATTTGAATCAATTACTTTTTTATTGCTTAGTAAACGTCGGAACTTTATTTGTCATTTATTATTTTTAGTATTGAAAAAATCGTAGTCATCAATTATTTTGTCCTGAAAGAATTAACTGCATTGGGAATTCGTAATAAAGAAGTTTAAGTATTATGGGGATCTGTTTCTTCACTTTCTACTGTCCATCGATACTCTTTAAAGTTCAAAGGTGGTCGAAGAAACATCAAAGATGATGTATGTAGTGAACTCGTAAATGTGCTAAAACTCAGGAAATAGTCGAATGAATTCATGAAATTGTAAATAAAGATTAAAGTCTGATCATTTTTAAAATGCTGAAACCTGGATTATCTCAGACAAACGCGTTCGCCATGTTTTCCAAAAAAGCTTTTAAGAAAGCAAATTTGTGATCTTTTCATAGAAATAAAACGGATTTTATAGGTTTTCTCATAAAGAGATATAACTTGAATTTCTCACCATGATCATAAATTTAAATGAGAACGTTTTACAGTGAATTGCAGATGGATGTTCATTACCAAAGCAGCTGATGAGAGAACTAACAGTAAAAAATGTGATGGAAACAGTTTTAAAGCAAAACAAGTAACTCCGAATAATAATAATACAAGAGTATTAGACAAGTTGGGTACAATGATTTATGAATAATGTTTGATTTACGGAAGAACAAACCATTTTAATCAAGACAATCCACGTGTTTACACAAGTAAAAAATCAGGAATTATACTATTATTTGGTTAAACAATCACCTCCAGATTTGGCTCAAAGTGAATTATACCTTTTCAGAAACCAAAAAAAATTTCTCTTTAATGAATTTTGTTAGGAAGCCATATTTAATAATAAAAGTGATTTCAATAAAAAATCCGCGCTGATTTATTTTGGCTTTCATAACGTTTCAATCAACTTATATTTCCCTATCTTTCAGTTTTTTAATGATTCTGTAATCATCTAAGGCCAACGAAAATTCAGTATTAATTTAATTTTCTTAAAAACTTAATTTTGTTAGAGAAAAAATGTAACAATAAACAATAAATATAATAAATAATAAATAATAAAAAAAAATAAATAAATGAAATAATTTTTTATAAGAAAATAAATAATTTTTTTTCTAAATATTCTTCAAATGCTAAGATTTTGTAATATTTAAATCATATATTTCAACTTTGAAAGTTTTTATGTATATTTTAAAAAGATAATTGTATATTTTATTAATTACACACATATAATATTATATTTAATTATTATATTATTTAGGATTTCATAAATTATAACATCTTAGTTCTTTCTGCCATTTCTGAGCAAAGTCCTTTAGAAAATGCATTTTTAAAACGTTTTTTGAAAAAGAATGTAAGTACTACGGTTTGGAAATAAGGTGAAATTCATACAGAAATTTCCTACTGTTATAAGGTACTTTATAACATTTAAACAATTTGTAGTTAAATAAAATTTGTGGCCAGATGTAATTGTTTTATTTTGTTTTTCTGTAAATATGTAAAATAAGACAAAAAAACACCAAGCAATTAAAATTGTTATAATTATTTATTAACCAAAAAATAAAAACCATTCTTGTATATAAACAAACTGTACTATAAAATCAATTCATTATTATATTAACTTGAATGAGAGATTTGATAGAAATAAATCTGAACAAAATAAGTTTGGCTTCGACACCTTATAATAATAAAAATCCTTAATCATAATAATGATAATAATAAAAATGAAATTTATTCTTATAATAACAATAATAATAAGAATAATACATTTTTAAAAAAAATCATTTATTTTGTATCTAATGTTTTTCGGTAAATTTTTGACATGCTTTAATGGAGTTTTAATTATTTAATGCAAAACTATAGGCTAATATGCTTATTTTTGTCGACAGCCAATGCTAGTTCAGTAATTATTTTATTTTCGATCTGCGGCATTATTCATATGCCTTTGAGCTCTGCTTGGTATATGGAATGAGCCTTTTTCTCCCTTTTCTCTATTCAAAGAATGCCAGGGTTCCGGTGAGCTCGGCTGACAATGAATAATCCACTAAAGAGATTCGAGGTCCACACAACTCCAGTATAGTATCTTAATTAGTGAGATCGTTTTATTTATTTGTTTTCTATGTTCATTCTTTTTTATTTAATGTTTTTATTGATATTGTTGATTTTTTTTCTTTTAACTAATTCATCATTATTATCTAGCAAATGATTATTAGTAATGCAATTTTATTATTTTTACATTATTTTTTTTCATTATTATTGTGCCGATTTATTCGTGAAGATAGTTGCTAAAGTAAGCGGTTGCTAATTTTTGAAATTTGAGAATCGTATTGACGTTTATTGTGTAATTTTGATGTATGTTGGAATAAAATAAGTGAGTCTTCTGTCCACAGAGTTAAGAACGATAAAGTGAAGGAATAATATATTTGATTATAATGTAAGATATTAAAAACATGTAAAAAATAATGGTATTATATATATAACATTTAGTCTTTTGTTTTATAATAGTACACTAAAAAAAATTCAAAATTCTATTTTAAGCTACTTTAGGAATTTTCTTGGCATTCTCTCTTTAGATTGATTGTTTTTTAGTCCCTTGTAAATATTTTAGATAGAAAACAATTTCAGTCTTTGGAAGATGTTGAAAATCACGTGGAAAAGCACTCAAGCTTATAACTCACAGAATTACATATATACCGATTTCATCAAGAAATTTCATGTTATACAATTTATTTATTGTTTAATAAATCTATTTAAGCTTATAAATTTTTCTTTTAACTTTCTTTTCTATAATAGAACCAGCTTTTTGTTCAGTGTAACAATTTAATGCACATTTCATATGTATGTCAGTTCAAATTACATACTTTTGAAGCTTTCTCTTCAAAAATTTCTTTTGTCGCAACTGGGCACATTTTCTTTTTAAGTGCTGTTCTGAGAGTAAGAAAGGAGCTTGAAAAAGTTATCTAGAAGAATATAAAGAAAAGGGTTTCAGATCATTGAACATCATTGGACCATTGTTTATGAAAATAAGGGATTCTTCTTTAGTCTTTGATTTTAATTAAAGTTTCCAAGTTAAAAGGTTATCTAATAAGACAATTTAATATTATATACCTAGTATTTTAATATTTTTAAATTACTAAATTTAATAATAAATAAATACAGAAATTAAATATATTTTATAATGACGTATAAAATCTATCAATTACAATAACACTAACACCAATAAATATTTTAAAATATAATGTCTATTGGAAAAACAATAATTACTTTTAATAAAATAAATTCGGAAAATAAATTGACTAATTTAATTCAGGAATAATTTTTAAAACTGCTGCTTCGATTTATGAAATTTTCTTTGGAATTATATCGGTTTCGACCGTTGTCTTGACTCGCAGATTGAGGTCTATTCAAATCCATCACCGGAGAAAAGTTTTCGTTGACTGAAGAAAAATTTGATATAAGGGTATTGGCTTGATCATTTCTGTGGGTACTGGGAGTGGGAGGCTTTCCTAAAATGACTTTGCGTAAAGAAAGATTTTGTTCCCGCAACTGATGGATATTTCCTCGCAAGTCTTCAATCAAACCAATGGGGTTTGGGTGCATGTTTACTATATCTTGTTTAAAAGAACGTAAACTGAGATTGGAAGACATTTCAACATCTTGTCGATTTGACTTTCTGGTGAAAAGAATAACTTCCTTTATTAATTATGAAAAAATACACCGACCTTTCCATTTCCTTTCTGAACTCCTTTTGCAACTTTTGGGCCAGTCTTTCGGCTGTTTCCGATTTCCAGTTTTTCAAATTCATCTGTATATTTTCAATCTCATTGTGGTATTTCAACTTCATTTTGTTTAACTCCTGTTGATGATGCTTGCTTATGGAATTCAATTCTTTAGCATGATCCTAATAAAGACTTTAGAACTCTAATATCAAAAATTTAATGAAATTAACTTTAGAAATCTGTTCACGAATTATCTCTATGTCATTGGAAGCCTTGTCTTGGATAGATTTTAGGGTTTGGTCGTTTTGGTGTTTTAAATTATCCACAATGTCTTTGTAATATTGACAATATTCCTGACAACAAATCTGTACATTTTTAAAGGTGTTTTGTAATACTTGTAATATTATCTTGGTTTCTAAAACCCTTTGTTAACATATCAGAATATCCTACTATCAATAAGAATAGTACTTGATAGTTTCCCAAGCTGGTAAAACAAACTTGGCCTCGCTTGCTATTTCGGAGCATTTCTGTTTCATATTTTCAATAAAATCATTTAGGATGGATATTAATGTCAAATTTCTGTCATCATTTTCCCGTTGCAATTCCTTATTTTCTTTTGTCTTTGAGATCAATTGTGCATTTTTTTCTTGCATTGTTTTTTCTACTATTTTCAATTGATTTTCAAGCTCCTATTTTGGAAAAAGTTAAGTCAATGAATCATATAAAGTCTTCGTTTTACTTTTTCGTAAAATTGTTTAATATTTTTATATTCTTCTTGCAACTTCTCTTTGGCAAATTCTTTAATTCGGTTCATATACATCGCCTTCTCAATTTTGTGGGTCTTCGTCAAACTCGATTTCTGCGCCAGACTCTGAAAAAGTGGATGAGAAAATAAAGCCTAAATTTTTATCTCCTTTTTCTATCACAATCCGTTTAGTGAATATAAATAATATAGTTTTAAGAAATAATATAATTAAAAGAAAATTTTAAAGATTTTGAAAGAAGTAAACTCCAGCAAGTTTTACTTAATACTTCCAATTTTCAACAAGTTACAATATTAATAACTATTTAAGAAGTACATATATTATTTAATTAACCAATTATAAATAAAAATTATTTTTTAATTTTATTTTATATTATAAAATTAAATTAAAATTATAATATTTATATAAATTTATGAAATTTATAAACGTTTAATTGTTTTAAAAAGTTAATATAATTAAATTTGGGTATATCAAATTCAATTTTGGATAATGCTGTCAATTGAAGAACGAGTCTAAATCGTATTGCTGGTGGGTAAGGTGAATTCAAAAACACCAATAATACAACATTTAAGACAGTTTAAATGGAAAACCTGTTACATAACCTTTATAATAAATTTAACAATATCTTGTGAAAAAATTAATTTTTCAAATAATTTTCATGAAATACATCAAATATTAAATCCTGGAACAAAAATGTGACAAATGAAAGCTACAGATTGGAGATAGTTGTTGTATTACCAGAACTAAACTTATTGAGTTTAATTAAATTAATAACTTGACCCAACACAAGAAGATCATAATTACCTCGTTAGCCTTCTCAACAGAATCACGCAATCTTTCATTCATTGATCTTTCATCGTCGATTTCTTTCTTCATTTTGGAGATTAAACTATCGTACCTGTTCTTAATTTCTTCTATTTCAATACCTTTTCTTTCTTTACACATTTCTGCTGTCCGCTTTATTTCTTCCTTAAAATGAGATATTTCGTTCTCGTAATGTGACTTTAACCTTTCCTCTTTTTCCGAAAATTCATTCTTTAATTTTCTATTATCATTTCGAAGATCTTGTATTTCTTGAGATTTGTTCTGAAATTATCTATCAAAGAAGAATAACAGAAAACAACGGTTTGCTTACTTCAATTCGAAGTTGCAAATCTCCCACTTGCTGTTTGTAGCAGTCTCTCAGATTGTTAATGGTTTTCAGTTGCTCTGAATCAAACTCTGTTTTGAGATTTTGCATCTCATTTATTTGATTGTTATAGAAGTCTTTTTTCAATTTTTCAATTATGTGATTCTGAAAATTTATAATTATTAAAAATATAAAATAATTAAGCATGAAATACTTTTTCTTCGTTTTGTCGTTGTAAATTTTCTCGATATTCATTTTCGGACTGTTCTAAAACTCTCTTGACTTTCTGGCATTCTTCTTCCGCTTGACAAAGGTTTGATCTATTAATTTTTGGGTGTAAAGCAATTTTAATTTTATTACTGTAAAATCCCGAGTATAGGCTGCAGCGCATATTAGCTGCAGATGACATTTTATAAAAATATATTTTTTAGTGGTATAAACTGCAGTACGTGACAATGAAAAGTGTGATGGTTTTGAGAAGTGTGATGTTGAAAATTGAAATAAATAATCTTATTTTCGATTTGAATTGTTTTTTAGTTCTATAAGCTGCACATCATATTAGCTGCAATACGTATTTTATGTACGTATTAGCTGCAGCTTATACTCGGGATTTTACAGTATTATATTTATATTAAAAAATTAAAATATAATATTAATAATATAATATAATAATATTATAATAATATATAATAAAAAACAAAAAGTAGAAAATTATATTAGTTTTTATAAAGTAATTTTTTATGTTAATATTTTCTTTAAATTTTATAAAAATAAAAAAAATTAATAATTAATATTTTATGCAGATTTTTAAGTTGGTGAATTTTTTAAAAACAAAATAATATATTTATTTTAACAATTAAAACTCATTTCCGAAAGAAAGTACTTGAGGTAATAAGATAATATTATTTTGAAATATTATATTAGGCTATCGTACATGAAATAGATAAATATACTGGCTCATAAATATCAGGATTTTTGACTCAAAAACTAAAGAATGAAATTCTGAACGTCACCTCTGTTTGGAAACATCTATTGGTCAGAAATATATTCATTTTTTGAACATGTGATAAACTGAGGACAAGAAGACTGGAAAAACACTAGGATGAAAAAAAAAACTTCATTGTTCAAATCATGTAATTTGTCAATCTTGAAACATGAGGTCTTGCATTATCATAGAGCAAAATAGGTCTCTTTTTATTAACAAGGTATTTTTAATTTTCAAGCGATTTCTGGTGTACTACATAAATTTTTTTTTAATATGACTGAGCTGTGATAGATTCACCAGGTGATAAACAGTTAGAGGGAACTAATCCAACTGCTGATCACTAAGTAGTGATCATATTCTGTTTCGAGTGATGGTTTATGTTAATAACATGTTTCAGTTTTCATCTGCATCCAATCATTCTTCTTATCTTCGCTGATTGTCTTATAAAACCCCCTTCTCATCACACGTTAAAATTCGAGACACAAATGGATCATTTTGTTTTCAAATAATCAAAGAAAAACAATTTTCAAATCACTCTTTTTGCTTATCATTTAATTGATGTGGTATCCTTTTATCGAACTATTTTACTTTACCAAGCTTTTGAAGATTCAAAAAAATAGTTGAATTTGACGCATTCAATTTTTCAGCTAGTTTTCTAATCGATTTTCTTGTATCTCTTCCAACTACTGCTTTTAAATGGTTGTTATTTAAGATAGTAGCTGGTCATCATTTTCAATGCTGAACTTTCCACTTTTAAATTT
Organism: Bipalium vagum; assembly: GCA_037834085.1. Classification (NCBI taxonomy): domain Eukaryota; kingdom Metazoa; phylum Platyhelminthes; order Tricladida; family Geoplanidae; genus Bipalium; species Bipalium vagum. The sequence continues at coordinate 5,559 of JBBMKC010211505.1, read as the reverse complement.
CTGAAAATATCTTCAAGTTGAAATCTATGAAATAATACAACTAAAAAATAATAAAATTATTGTCATTTTACGTGGGGCAACTTGATATTTTTATAATAAATATTTATTAATTAGGTTGTTTAGAAATGAATGTCGTTTTTTTAAATAGTTATAAAATATATAATAAATGATTTATACATTATAAAAAATTTTAAAATAAAAAATTTTACTAATTATTTTTTACTATTAAACACTAGTTTCGATGGTAAAATTCTTTATGTATTTTGTGACTTTTTTCAAGAGGTATTAAGGAAGAATGAAGGAAATTTAATTTCAACTTCATTGTGATATATAAAATAGTATTGTTTATTTTTAATATTTCAATTTATCAAGGGATGCCGCTGTCATAGCAAACTTCAATTTTGATGATTTATTTATTTTATATATTTATTTCATTATTGTGAATAACATAAAAGTCATCTGAGAAGAAATTTTGTGTTTAATAATCAAAAATTTAGATATAAAATAAGAAAATATATGTTGATAATAACCTCAATGAAGCGTTTTTGTCTGTTAAAGACTTGACTTCTTTTGTCAAAGATAATATTTCATTTTTGAGCTCAGACTGTTTTATTTTAAATTGGGCTTCTTCCGTTGCAAGGTAACTTTCAACTCTTGTCTTTTCTTGGTTTATCAGCTCTCTAGAGGTCAATCGCTCGGATTCGATATCCTACTTTGCAGAAAATTATAAATTCATCTTTTAATAATTCAACAATATACGTCTTTATATTTATCAACTTGATATCGTAAATTATTTCGCTCTTGATAAAGTTCGTTCATGTGGTCTTGCATTTTCTGAGTGTTCTCTTTGGATGCTAAAAGTTCTCTGGTTATTTTATCTCTGTCCTCATAAAGCTCGGAAAGTTTTTTAAAGCAGCTGTCTAGTTCCTAAATAATACAATACAAATACAGAATTAGTATTAAATGCACAAATGATAATTAAATTTTCTTTATTATACACGGTGTCAATTAAGTAGCTTTACAACTAAAGTTTAATACATCTTAATAGCTTAAGTGTAATATTTAAAATTGAAATATAATTATTTTTATTTTAGAATGCGCATCGATTTTTGGACACTGACAAACTTAGTATTGAGGATTGAGTAAAAATCGTGGAATTGAAGTATAATTTTAACTCAACCATAACAATTCAAAGAATATTGAAACGGGAAATGAATCAAGTTGATCCTCGAGTTTTCGTAATATTTAACAAATTCTTAAAAACTGAGAGTATCTTTGATTGGACGTCAATGAAACAAGAATGGGAAAATTTTGTTATTAATCAACTTAGACGGCTGCCGAATGAATGTAATACTATTCGTGTAACAATCCGTATAGTGTTGAAGACCGTACATCCACAGATTGATTCATTCGTTGACATAGCACTGTAGTTATGTGAGAAATTGAATCCGTAGGAAGTATGAATCAATAACCTTCAGCTTTATCAATGCTCTTTATGTATTCATATAAGTTATAACTTTTAACGATTTTATTTATCGCAGGGTTTCAAATTCGGGTAAATTTATTTTCCTTATCATTTGTATATCGTGAACACTAAAATTTTTCTGCAAACAAAAGCCAAATAAGATGAGACTGTCTAATATTAAACAATACTGTAATTTTTATGATCTTGTTTCGTAATTCTTAACAATATACGTTTCGACCCTTGTTAAAAGATTCATGTTGTATTATAACTGAGTTATATAATTAGTTACACAACGAACTTATTACACATTTCCTGTAAAATATATTTTAGGGTAAAGAACATTTTTGTGTACAATGATGGGAGGAAATTCTTCTGAACCTTTGAGAAATTTCCGTTTCCATTAAAGATATATTTTAATTTAAAAAACTATCATTTTTCCTCTTTATTCCATTCGAAATTTAATCGGCATAATTCTGACACTTTGTTTATTCAAACTTAGTTTCACATTTTGGCTTCTTGAACATTAGTCTGTATATTTGTCATTTGTCATCAAACAATATTAATGATAACTTATTTAATCTATCTTTATCACTTAAAACAAACAGCTCAAAAACATTAGAACGCATTTTTATCATTTAGCAATAATAACCAAAAATTGTCTCCAAAATTAAATTTTGATTATGTACGTATGTCAAAAATAAAATTGTACAGGTTAAAATTAGAAGAAATAGAATAAATTCAACCAAACTTTCAGTAAGTAACGAAGTAAAATAGATTTGAGCTTCTTAAGGTGATCAATAAATAACTTGATAGTGGTTATATTCTAGCAAGTCAGAAACAATTGAATATTTTGTAATAATGATGATATAATTTTTTAAAATTATAAAGTGAAAACGAAAAAATCTAATTTCAGGTATTTTTAAAATAGTTTACTTCTTCCAAAGTCATTATTTTTTCTCTTGACCTCTTGTACTCAATAGATAAGTCTACTTTAGCTTCGGTTAGTTCTTTCTCAAGTTTATATCTGTCATTTCCAATTTCTTCACTTTGTTTCAGAATTTCATACAAATCATTTCTTTCTTCTATCACCCGCTCAATCTGAAATGATCAAAATGCTTCTTTAACTCTATACCGAAATTCATTGACCCACCTCTTGTTTGCTTAAACCAATATTCTCCAGCTCTTCAATCTCCTTAACTCTTTGACGAATTATCGATTCCAAATTGTTCAGATGGAATTTTTTCTCATTTAATTTGAAATTTAAATGACACAATTGATTTTCCATAATTTTGATTTGGTTCGTTGGGATGTTATTTTGAAATGGCTTAATTTCGTTGGTATTTTTGTTTTCCGTAAACCATTTGGTATCCTTCCTCAAATCGTTTGTCTTCACTTTCATTGTGTTTTTCAGTTGGTTGAGCTCGGCTGTGATCCTTTCACGATCAGCTCTTGCTTGGCGCATTTTGTCTGTTAACTGATCCAACTCTTTAATTTTTAATTCGAGCGTGTCCTGAATTTTATGCAGTCAATTATATCATATTACGCTTCTAAATTTTATGTTACTATTTAAAATTATCCCTATTTTAATAAGACTTCTGAAAATGATTAGAGCTGTCAATTTTAAAAAATATGATGAGAATAACTTGTTAAATATTTATTTAAATTAATTAAATAATAACTTTTTATATTAATATTTCCTTTATTTATTTCAGTAAATATAACTTGTCAAAAATTATTATTTAGCTATTAAAATTTTTTTAATTTCGTATTTATTTTATTTCAAATTATTTTATCATCGTAATTTTACTTATTATTTCCAATTTTTGCGATTAATGTTTAATCAATATATAATATTATTAAGAAAAATTATTATGAATAAAAATTAATTATTATTATTATTATTATTGTACCATTGTATTTTAACATTGTTATTCATTAGTATTTTATGTTGTTTGATAGAATTTGAAATTAATTTGAAAACATTTAATTTTAAAAACCAAAATTAAAACAAAATAATTAAAAATAATCAGTAAAAATTTAAAATATTTTAAATTAAAAGTTAAAAATAATAATACACTAGATAAAGTTTAACAGTTGATCATCATGATGCATATAGTCTAATAAATACGTGTGAAAATCACAGAGACACTGTGTTGACCTGAGTGACCCATTGAATATGACTGGAAAATGGTAAGATAAGCGTATAAGCATACTCGTTTTGAATTGATAAAACTTAATGAATGAAGAAAGTATTTTAAATTCAAATATTTGGAATAAATCATTTTAATTAATATATTTTCAGAAATTTGTACAATAAACCCCATTCAAATAAAGTTTTCATTCTAGCATTCCGTTATCTTTATTTATAAAATATTATCATCCGCATTATTATTATCATAATTATTATTAAGATTAAGAATATTCATTTTTATTATGAACAATACTTAAATTTATTTTTATAAATAGTTAAACCCAATTTGTTAATTTATTTGAAATTATTTTACTCTCGGTATACAATTAATAAAATTTTAATTGTATGAGGTTGTTCCATTAGTAATCTACTATTTTTAATGAAGAGTTTAACATTAAAAATACATATATTTATAATGAATTTGATATCAATCTGTAGCTCTTGTTTATCTGAAACGGTCGTTTATGATTATTTTAAAAAAATATATTTTTAGATTAAATTAGTAAACAAGAAATGGACATTAACAAAATTAATTCGTAATTAATTGTAATTCGTGGTATCAAATAACATTATTGCAAAAAAGAGTGAAAGCATCAGAGGTCTAGAATAATATATGAATTTGAAGGTGAAAATTCTATGAATTGCAAGCTTGCACAATCTTGATATCATCGATTTGAAAGCGCTGATATGACGATTTTAAATAAGCCGAAATCAGGTAAACACCTGTTAGTGTGTCTTAAGCTCGTAAAAGATGCAGTTACATCTAATCTACAAAAGGTACCGAAAATATCACAGTAACTAAATATCCATACTACAATTGTATTTCGTGTTGTAAAAAATAAAGAGATGTAAATTAACAGTATTATATGTTGGACAAATATAACTTATAAATTTTTAGTAATAAGATTAATTACTAAATATTTTCTTATTAAAATATTATAAATAATATAATATCTCTAATAAAATTTATGTTAAAAACAAAAGATAAATGTTTCTACGAATTTTAGTCATACCTGCATAGAATGTTTGACCATTTTAGGACTTTATACAGACCACAATTCAATTGAATTATGTTATTACGTGGTTTCAAAAATCCAGTCGTAAGCCTTTAAATATAAGCTTATTATTAGTTTTTTTTAAAATTGAGTTCATTGCTAATATTTTGCCGAGTTTATTATCATCTTGTTCTTTGATTTTTGCTTTCTCCATGTAAGGTTTAAATTTTAAATAATAAATCATAAATTTTTAATAATAAATTTTAAATTAATATATTAAAATCTCATCCCTAATGTAAAATAAGTTTTAAAATAATTTTAATAAATTTAAAGGTTTTTAAAAAAAATTATTAACATAAATTATTTTTATTGAAAGTTTTAGGTAATTAATTAATTTAAATAAATGATAAAAGGAGGACAGTTATTCCATCTATGCAATTATTTTCTTCGAATAAAAATGTTACCAAATCTTGAGTTTATGAATTCAGAAACTGTTGATAACGTTGCAGTGATTAACACTCCATATTTTAAAGTAAGCAATGACGATTTATTTTTTAGTCTTTCCCATAAAGTTAAAATAAACAATGTTCGCATTGGTCATCAAGGATTGAGTTTTTATTTCTTTTTCAATTTGATCCATTTCGAATTTTGAATTTACGGTGTAAATTTGCTATGCTTTTGCTGATATTTTGTAAGAAGACTTTAAGTGTTTCAACTTTTGCCAAATTCCGAAAATTTCACATACCATGCCTGTTATATTTTTTAGGTGCGCCTTTGTGGAATACCAAATTAAAGTTTTGCACAGGTTCAGAAGTTTAGTGTTGTAATTTCTATTAACATCTGACGCCTATAAATCTGGACAAAATAAAAAGACGTAAAACTTTTTAGTAAAAACGAAGGATTTTATT
>JBBMKC010211494.1:0-13022 GCA_037834085.1 Bipalium vagum | reverse complement strand
TAATAATAATAATAATAATAATAATAATAATAATAATAATAATAATAATAATAATAATAATAATAATAATAATCCTTATTTAAGATATTTTGACCGGGTATTTTAATTTTAAAAAAGAGAATAAATAATTTTAATGTTGGAGAGGAGTTGAAATACAATTCCCGTCCAGATATTTTTTCATTTTCATACTAAAACGTAGGACATATTTAGAAATTTTGGCGACTCCACCTGAAGGGTATGAGGTGATTGACATCATCTGAAGGGTAACCAGATAACATGAGGTGAACGAATTCTTAAAATATGTCCGAGTGACTTTGCTAATGACAAAACAGTTAACGCAATGTAACGTCATACCTAAACGAACCAAGCATAGATCCATCTGACAGCCACCAAGGAATGTTATGGGTTGCCGTAAAATTGATCCAGAACTTCAATATTTTAAAAGCCTCCTGATGACCACTCAAAATATCACAGTCTTTGAGCGAGGTTTTGTCCATGTATCCACTATAGGAAATGTTGGCATTGGTAATTTGCAACTGCTCGGGACTGACATCAGTAATTTCCGTTACAGTTAAATACCGGTTTTCCAATTCCTGCCAATTTCTCGTCAATGGAACTATGCCTTTGACCGTGAAAAAGGTAGGATTTAGTGTTTTTTCCGAACGAGCTGTGGTCTTGACGGCCCAAAACGAAATTACACCGAAAGTGCCCAATATCACTCCCAAGAAAACCAATGTTTTCATGGATTTTAAGGATTTGGGAATGGAGCACGGAAAGTCAACCATTTCTGATCCTGAAATTTTGACAGCGGTGATTTTGGAATATTTTACCTTACACGCTGTCCTTGTGATTGGCTGACGTATAAAATTCCGTTCGAATATCGATTTCACTGAGTTGGGCTGGTTCGCGTGGGAGCAGGAAATTTCTTTTTAGAATAAAATATATTGAGATAAATTAAAAAATAATTTAAAAATTGTATGTAAAATATTCTTTAATTATTAAACTTGTTTGAATTTACGAAATCAGCGATATCTAATTATGATAACCTATGATGAGTCATATCTTTTCGAATCAATACCGAAGATATTACGTTGGTTAATTAGAAATGCGCAATTTACTTAACGACGTTGCTCTGAATATTAAACATTTATTTTTACCTTTTTAATCCAACCATTTTAACACGGAGGTTTAAAATGGATGAACTTATTTATCCTTGAATTTGGTTTACAAAGAATTTTAATTCTTGAAAATGCATTTCAAAAGTGACAATTAGTTTAAATTTAAAATAGAGAAAAAATAAAATAAACTTTAAAAATGAATAACAACCTATATACAGGGTGACAAAAAAAACTAGAATTCTTTAGAATAATCTATTCCAGGAATTGTATAACCAACTTATAACCAATGTGTAAACAATATTCACCATGGCTCAAAATGATACTGTTCAAATCTTCTTCAAATCGGTTCAACAGACCAGTCAGCTTGTATGTTGTCTGCTTTGTGAAGAACTGGTCTAGGAACATTTTTATTTCGTGAACAGATTTAAAAATTTTGAACAGACCCAAATGGAGAGCTATTCACCAGGTTCATGTTATAAAAGTAAAGTGGCTGTAGGATACGATTGAAGGTATTATGGTGCAATATAAAATTGGTAAATTTGGCTGCATGAGGGTCAGAGTTCCTCATAATGGCTTCATAGTGCTTTGTTACTATTCAATGATTATAAATATGATAATAAATTTGAATTTTGAAGGCCGTCAAAGGATTTCAGGGATTATTATAATAAAATATTATAATAATAAGAATTCTATTGAATAATAATTCTAATAATAATTAATAAAAGCACAAAAAGTTTATAATAATAAATAATTTTTCTTTATGATTTTCTAATCTCGACAAAGTTGACTTGCCAAGGTAAGGTCAGGTCCACAATTTGCGCCTAGTAATTTGAGCGAATAAATTATGTCTAAAATGGGAATTGATTTTCCTTGATAAGAATATTGGTACACAAGTTAGTAGTCGTCTAATCCATATAAAAGACAATGGAGTTCTCAATGGACTGCCCAGAAAATTTTAAAATTATACGTTCGGAAGAAAATAGTATGTCAAAGGAAAACTTTATACAGATACTTTGCAGGTTACTATGAAGCCTTTTATGCAACAGGCGCCAATTATGGGTCCTAGGAGGTTCTGAAGTTTATGCGCTAACTGGTCTTGGCTCTTCTAACTACCCAATAGCCCACGGTTATCAAGCGAAGAGCACTTTATTCATTTTTATTTTCTTGTTCTTAATTAATTATTAATTAACAATTTGATTAATTAAAACAATGAATTAAGGACTGTACGCAAAAGTATGGAAACACAAAATTAGAACTACAACGAAACATCCCCAAAAACAGTCTTCAAATATTATCACAAGAATAGCTTAACACTGAAACATAACGTATGCTAATATGTGTTTTTTCTGACCTTCCATCGAAGAGCATCCATAAAGTTCTGAACAATTGTATTATCAACCGTTTTGGATGCTTTAAGGCGGTTCTTCTGAACTGATCTAGGGTTCCTCATCGCTCAAAGTGTTTGCTTTCAAAATTGTTGGATATGTATAATTTCAGAGGAATTTGGCGGATTCATGGATTTTTCTAAAAATAAAATTCCGTTCCCAGTCATCCAATCTACGGATGTCCTTGTGTAATGCATTGCTGTCTGATCAGGCCAGAATAATACCCTTTCTTCATACAAACATCATCGGAAGTAAACACCTTTTTGAACATTGATCTAAGTCTATCGAACTACATATCATCGTTTTCTGCATTGGTTATATTTACATTTATACATCGAGACAGTTGCGCTGACATCGCTCTTAAACTGGACGAGCACGTATTGAAAAATGTGCTCTGTATTTAAATGTTTGATATTAAACGACAATTTTAAAAGTTATTTAGATTAACTTTATTATTTTATTACAGGGTTATGCAGAAATATATAGCAAAAAATATACACGAGGGGAAATGTGCACTAAATAAATTCTTGTCTCGCCAAGGCTTTTTCTATAAACCGCTTCATGTTTCTAAAATAACTACTTAAATCGATATCGTCACGCATGAGTACTTAAGCAATCAAATCTTTTAAATCGTCCAGATCTATAATGGTTCTCACAAAGGATGATATTATTTGCGACTTACAGTGCCGTCCAAAATATTAGCAATTTTTTAAAAAATATGTTAAAAATAAGGCACAAGTTGAATTATTTATTAAAACATTTTTATAAGTACAAAAACAAAAATCACAATAGTTAGTATTTTGTGTGTGCACCTTTCAGATGAAATATCGGAATTTTTCCCCATTATCCAACAACAAAATTATTCTAAAATTATAATTAATAATATTAACAATATACTAATCAATATGCATAAAACATTAACATATAAAATTTGTTTGCTTAAAAAATACATACATAAAAACTGTTTAATGTATTAATTTAAAAAAAATGCTAATATTTTGGACGGCACTGTAAGGGAGTTGAAAAAATCTTCGATCGGGCTTAGTTGAGGTGATTATGGTGGCCGAGGAATACATCTGGTTTCATTACTGGTATGGCCATAACTTCTGGTTTGGTGTAAGTTGACTCCTGTTTCATCTAAGTAAACCAGCTTACAGTTTTCAATGTGTTCAATGTTCCTCGCATAAAGCTGTCTAGCCTCAATGTTTTTACTATTATTTCTCTCTTCGGGAACTCTGACTAATCGCTTTCTGGTATCACTCATGTCACGTAAAATTCTTGAGACAGTACTTTGGCTGACTTAAATGCGATCCAATTCACATAGAAACAATCAAATAATTTTCTAGATAAACCTGTAATAATTAAAGATTTAAGCTTGTGCTAATTAATTTTGAATTTAAATATGCGCTACATGACATATATTATTTAAACAACTTCACAAAATGAATAATAAAAATTGAAATCATTAATTCCTTGACCTAATAATTAAAAAAAATGTTTCTTGTTAAATAACCATTTCGGTTGAAAGATGAACCTAATTAAAATTTGAAAGCTCTCATTTCGAGTGAACATTTTCTCTGCAATGAGTCCATCGAAACATGTCTTTCGATGAAATACTCGCCCGTATTTGGACTTAGTAAATTGAAACTTTCTAAAAATTCAGTATTGCTGTATATTTCTCAGACCTCAATATGTTAAGTTCTGCATGAGCCATTTTGTCAATGAGAAGGCTTTCCAAAGACAAGGTTACTTGGGTCGTAGCAAAATCTTGATCTTCTGTAACTATTATTTTGAAACTTCTTTTTATATTTTATGAAATAATCTTTGAAGTATGAATATTAAATAAATAAAATGATGAATAACCAACGATATATGGTAGTATAACATAGAAGGTCATAAACGTTGTTTGAAGATCAAAGAGAATGTAAATTTATTTTAAGACTCTTTTAATTGTTCATATCCGAAAATATCTTGTCCAGCTTCCCTGGTTTTTGTAATCCGAGGGCAGTGAACTGTCAACGTAGTTAGACAGGACGCAATTTTCAATCGTTTTTGAGTCGGACAGATAGAATGATTTGCAATATGAGGATTGGAGACAACTGAAATTAATAATCAAAACGAGTTAAATGTAAAGCAAAGGACATACTTCATTCCGCATTCAATTTTCGACTTTGCTGACATTTGCACAAAGCAACCCTTTTCTGCTCTGTTGAAATTAATCTTCTTGTCAATAACATATGTCTTAGAGTGAGATTCGACCTTTTCCTCCTTCGCACAAATGATAATAAAACTAAATTTACAAGACCGATCATAAAACTTTGAATTCAACAAAATAACACAGTCCTCGTCCATTGAATTCTCATCCGGTTGATATCTTTCCCACATTTCAATGTCGCTGAACTCCGAACCATCCTCTTGTATCCAACCCTTTTTACTCTTAGACCTTTCATTTAGAAGATCATTGATACTTGTCCAATATCTCTTGTCTTTTCCAAGTATCGGTCGTATAGCTTTCGCTTCACTTCCCAAAAGCAGTCGACCGTGATCAGCTGTACACGCCTTCCAACCATCACAAAAAGACATTAAAATCTTTTTCTCGGATATACAGATATTATTCTTCAGAGAGTAAGGCTCAGAGCAATTACAATGAATCCTAATGGAGAAGTGCAGCGCAATTATAACAAAAATTTTCATATCATATAAAGAGGTTTATGAAAATCTCTGAAATACATTCTCAGTTTTGTTTCAGATACATTCTCCGACCAATGAGAAAATATCCAATCAAAACGAGAGATTTTGTTTGAATAAGTAAGTGTTGTGTTTATTGTCATTTACGTTTTCATCAATGACTCATTTCTGTATAGAATTGTCACGGGATAAAAAAGGGTGGGATTATTTTTGAATAATCCATGTAGAACTATTAAAATCTGGTCAGACAGTAAGTGATGCAATCTACAAGATCAATTGGACCAGTTAAAGATATTGATGATGTCAATAATGGATTACATAGATATCTAAAGATATTAAATTTTTGAAAAAATGGAATCGACAAGTAGGAAAACGTTTGAAATCAATAATCGATAATAATAGTGAATGTATAATTGATTAGCTTCTCATTTGGACTAATAAATAATTGTTTCATAGAATGTCCTAAATAATTGATTATTTTCCGTTTTACCTGGTAGAGGGCCTCCGGTTTTGTGTTCTGGATGAGTATCCCTAGCTGCCCGCATTAATCAGATATTCTATACATTCTTAAAGATTTGTAATCTTTGTTAAAGTGTCTTATTTCATCCTTGCAACTCATTCTTTTCTTTTACTGAAAAAGTGTACGTCTTCTGATACACTACTGCTCTATTCCACTTCAGATTAGCTGATTTAAACATGATATAATGAAATTCATTTTATAATGTTTTGTTAGAAATAGTAGAGTAATATATAAAAAAGTAGACGACTATTTTGATTTGGAAAAGACTGTTGTTATTTAAGGAGATGTGTATTTAGATTAAAGGTGATCTGAAAATACGTAAGGTTTATTCGAATTCGGTCAAAGGTGGTTTGCGCCAAATACCGACCACTCAGTGTTATAAGAAACAAGTGAGTATGGTGCATTTTAGGATATTATGTATTGGTTCTGTCTGGCTGACAGTGATCAGTCAATTACTGGACTCTTAGTTCCTTAAGAAACCGTGAGGACGTGTCAACTTGGTGAGCGTTTCGTTTTCTTAAAGAATTACTTTATTCCTCTTTTGTAATATTAGTGAATTTTTATAAAGTTTGAAACTTATTTATCTGTATATAAAACCGTTACTTCGTTTCATATTGTTATAATAATTATTTATTATATTTATTGTAACCCTCTGCCACTTTGTGATCATAGCATAAAATATTTGGACATTATTTAAATTTCACATAAATTGCTTATTTAATAAATTAAAACAAACTAATTATTTGTTAATAAGGATCTGTATAACTATTTATAATTTATAATAAATTATTTTAGTAATATTAATAATAATGTTTGAATAAATAAATAATTAACACAGATAATTAATTAGTAAAATAGAAAATTAAGTTTCATATAAAAACCATGACAAAAAATCTAAGTGAAATATTTCCTGTCTACGCTTTTATTTCATTTGCGACTTGGTTTAAAGGAATTGTTTAGAGATTCTGTATGCTTTTCATTTCTAAAGATTTTTTCCCATATTTCGTTGAACGAAGTATTTTTTGCAAAAGAAAGGTAAATTTTAGACGAGGTTTGAAAAAAATGTCTCCAGTTTCAAAAATGGAAATTATTAAATTCTTTCCCCACCGTTTTTTTTCCTGTCTCACAGGATGATAAAGAAAGGTATTTAAGAAAAGGTATTCAATATATCATAGATATTAGGTAAACATATTAATTAATGATAGCAGCTTTAAAGTCGCTTAAAGAACATGTTAATATTCATTTTGACTTCCCTAATCTCGGTCGGGGGACGGATATAAAATGTGAGTAAATAAATAAACCGTGAACCATTTTTACCAAACAGTATTATATAGGAATCAATGGATTGTCAGAAAAGTCTAACATTATTATTTATTATTACTTCTGCCTGTTATAACCGGCTATGTAGTCGACTAACCAAAAGCAATATGATGTTAAGAATGGGACTTCTCAAGTTACCAATGGAATTTATAAGGCATTCCTTTGGAAATTGAATAATTTTGCATAATTTAGATTTTCAAAAACCTTCACTTTGACATAGTTATATTCTAGTGTGGTCATTGTTAAGTAATAATTCAAGTCGAAGCAATAATAATATATTTCATTAAATCCCATTACTCAAACAAACTTTTCAAACTTGGACCTCACCTTTTTTAAAATTTACAAGCATTTATTTAATGTATTAAAAAAAACCGTAACCTTATAATTTTAAAAAACTTTAAATTAAAAACATTTAATATTGTTAATTTACGCGTTACGGTAGCAGCTTTAAAAATTCAAACAAACTAATTGTTCGAATCACTCCTTATATCCCCCCTCTCAAGAATTTTTTTAACTACTCAACGTTCTTCTTCAGAATTCTTCTATCTGCGTGATCTATCAAGTACCGTCTTCCATGTATCTTTCTTTGGATTCAATATGGACCTTCGTATCTTTGCTGGTTCTTGTTCCTCGTTTGCACTTTGACCAGGACTTCGTCACCAACTTCAAAAATTCCTTTTCGTCATCCATTCCAATCCCGTTCTATATATTTTCTCTCTCAACGGATACCATATTTCTCGTTCCGTTCTTACTTTGAACCTCCTTCCGAATAAAAATGTTGAAAGTAATTGCAAAAGTAACAATTCCGTCCTTTGATTAATACAGTAACCAATTTCATGGCTGCTCATGGCGTGAAAGCCGTATGCTATCTCCTGTTTTTCCAATTTTCGTCCAGTTGAGACAGAACTGCTCCTATTGAATCAAAGCTCGCATCTGTATCTAGAATAAATTTCTTCTTAATTTCGGGGAAACACAATACGGGACTTGATGTTAATGCTCTTTTCATCTCCTTGAAAGCTTCTTCAATCTCAAGTGACTATATTAATTTTTCTCACTCTTTCCACAAGTTCTCTCCAAGGGCGTAGATCTTTTCGAGTATTCTTTTATAAATCTTCTATAATAGTTACAGATCCCTAAGAAGCTTCTCAATTCTTTTACACATTTTGGCCTTTCGAAATTTTTAATCGCCTCCAACTTTGAAGGGTCTGTCTTTACCCCCTTTCTACGCACCACTTGACCCAAGAACTTTAATTCCTCTTTCAGCAAATGACACTTTTCTGGATTTATCCTTAGTCCAGCTTCCCACCGCACTCTTCTCAGTACTTCGTTCATATCACTTCATTGTGATATGAATACAAATGATATTGCTTTACTGATTGTTGTTATTTTGAACCACCTTAGAGTCGGAGTTAGGTTTCGATACACTAAATATTGAACGCAATCTATAAAAATATTTTTTACCAAAAGTTAATAAAACTGTTAAAATTTGTTTATAACAGGAGATCTATCGATATGGTGCCTCTCTCTGGTGTTTACCGATATTATTAAAATATTAAAAAGTTTGCCGATATTTGTAAAGAAAACAGAGCATCCGGAAGGTACTTAAGTGATATAGCCATAGAAGAAACAAAAGCCATTTAATGGAGGTGTGAATAATTCATTGAAAGAATATTAAAACTGATTTTTGTTACCATTTGAAAGTCTCAAAAATGTGTGAGGTAAATTGGAAATATTTTGAGTGAAAAAAAATTTTTATATTTTTAAATAAATATTCTTTTTTAAAAATATGAAAAATGTACTCTTTACGCATTTAAAACTTTTAGAAATAGAATATCACGACTGCTCTTGGTAGTACCCACAGGGATTGGTGTTCTTCAATCGAAAATATAACCTTCATCTGGACCCAAGTCACTGAAATCAATGGAAAGCTTAAATATAATTGATTGTACAATGTTTTGACGGATTTCGGGTGACCACTGTCAACATTTGTTACTAGGACGTGCATCATCACCCAGGGTAGTCAGTGGATAAGCCTTTAATGCTTAGTGTGACTTACTTTGACATGACCATATGGTGGCAGGTATATTTGATGGCTTTCAGTAGGTTCTTGAAAAGGTCTTTCAATACACAAAATTATGCTCAAAATACACTTTTTCGGAATTTAATTATTTTAAACTTCCTGAAACATTTCCAGTGAAAATGAAGAAACCGATCATGGTCACAACACAAGAGATGGGAAAGAGGACTTTCCACCTCAAGGATAATGTTAGTGAAATGAAGATTTGATTTCATTCATAAAATTAAAACAAAATTCAGTTTAAAAATAAAAACTTTCATTATAAACAAATTTTGATGTCAATTTTGTCCTTGATCTACAATTGAAATAATTAATTCATTTTCCTCAGATTTCATTAATTCAAGCGTGAAAAGAATCCAAATCGGTTGACCAGATCAATTTCTTGCACTTCTTCCAACATCACATGATGCTGATCTAAGACCTGGACTTTCGCTATAAAACGTGATTGCACAGATTTGCCATTATTTTCTATTTACCGCGATAATCTCTAAAAAACGGTGATAGCCAGCCCCATTTGTCAATTTTTGTTTTGATATGGTGGCCACTACTCTTCGTTCCACAACTGGCTGCCTGCACCGCAATGTATATCTGGGTGTCTTCTCTTCTCTTACGTGTTTGCATTATTTATATGCACTATAATTGAAGACCTAACTCCCTTTTTATACTTTATTTGTGTATTTTGATATTAGTTTTAATAAAGTCTCATTTAAGTTTTCTGTGATATATTCAGTTTTAAAATTGCAAAGAGTCACTCTATTTCTTTAATTACATCACCACGATCTGTCAACAACAATGAGATTTCCTTTCAAACAACTCTTTGGGAATTTCTTCGACAATTCTCTTTTTTCCTCTAAGTGCCGCTTGAACCGTGTCCTTATCAAAAAAATAGCAAATAACATGCTGTGCAGCCTTTTAATAAAACAAATAGCTTTAAAAGTCCGTAATCAAGTCTAGTCACACAGGCCTCTTGAATTTACTCACAACTCTCTAATCTTTTATAAACTCTAACTACTGAGGCCTGACAAATACACACAAAGCTCTCTGAGCTTTTGTATGATACAGCCGCAAAGACTGACAATTACTTTCTAGTCCAGGTGTATCAAACCAGCCTTACAACTACAATCACTCTAATTAAACGCTTACCAGGGAAAACCCTTGTCAGCAAAAATAAAATTACCAAAATCAATACTTGTAGTCTTCTGATGATTTTCTGGGCCAAAAATAATAAAATTTTCGATGGCTTAGATACTAATTTGCAGTTGATTTCAGCGTCTCTGATTGGCCAGTTAAGCTGTAAATCGTGAGGTACCTTCTATGAAGAAATATAATTTAAAATATATTTAATTTCTAAAAATTTAGATAAATAATTTTAAGATTACAAATCAGTAGGTGCTGCGAAAATAATATTTTTAAAAATTTGATTAATTAATTTGAATCATAAAACAGTCTTCCACTTCATGTCCATTTCTGTTGCATCTTTACAATGATCTTCCGTACAGAATCTTCTAATGTGCCCTTCTCTGCCACAGACGTCACATCTTCTGATTTTCTTCACTGGGCATACTCTGCTGATATGTTCTTTTGATTGCATGACCAGCATTCTATATTTTGTCTGTTATTTTCCTCTTCTCTTCTTCCTTCTGCGTTCTTGTATGTTGTCATGGATGAATTATTCATTGAGCTTAATCGCTGAGGTCCGTTAATGACTGTCCCCTGTAACTTCTAATGACATTAATCATCTCAACTTACCTGTCTACCTGATCTAAGAGCTTCAGAGTTTCCACAATATCTGAAGTGTCTTCTATTTTTCTCATTTTAACCTCTCTTTTCAAATTTACATTCTCCACACACTGCATCAAGAATTCTTTCTTGAGGGCTTTTTCATTCAAATCATGTTCCAAGATTCTTTTCATCATCCTTTCGTCTTAATCTTATGTTTCAACAGGTCCCTGCACCCAATATCCCCTTTATCTGCCATAAAGACATTAATATTGCCCCTTATAATCTCTAATAGTCTTTCATGATTTAATATTTTCAATATTTCTGTGGGGTTTTCAAATCGTTCAGCAACTGATATCACTCTTGCTAACTTTGCTTCAATATAACATACTCCACGTTCCATTTATTGTGATTGTCTACATTTCCATTGTAAAGCCAATCCGAATTTTTACTGTAGTTTCACACCATCGATTATATTGAGTGTGATTTGGTCCATTATCTTGAAAGTAATGTTCCTCATTTTGTCTGCCACCATTTATTCTGCTACTATTATAAAATCATCCTTCGGTAATATTAAAATCAACTGGTTTTGATTCATAATACCCCTCTGTATAAGGTATTTTTTCAAATCCTAAGTTTTTTCTTATTAAATTTTCTGGAAAAGAAAGAATGCAAGCATTAGAAGAAATTAAAGCTTGAAGAAATTAAATTATCATTAATTTTTGCATAATAATCTTCTGGTCTAAATGATTTTAATTACATATATGATAAAACATTTTCAATTGGAAGATGTTCCACGTGCGAAAATTGATCGGATCATCAAACGCTTTGATATTCAGATTTTTAGCCAAATATTTTGATGAGGGCCGAACTTATTCATTAAAAATGGAGAAATAAATAGAATTAAAATGGAAAAATAAAAATATCATTTTTAATGGAAATAATTATATAAAGAAGAATATTGATTATTGTGGAAAACGTAAAGAAGAAAGTCAATTAATGGTTCTTCTTACGAAAACGGTTCTTTCCATTGTCCCCTGTTTATAATATATTCAGAAGGACCGATACAGGTGATGACAGTTAAGGGTGCTTAGTCAAATGTCTCTAATACCCAAGCCAGGAATACAATGCTCAGTGACCGTATCCATGAGACTTGTGTTTATGAATACACCTTATTAGTGTTGTGTACGACAAATTTTGTTTTTGAATACAAAAGTATCTTATTCTGTCTTGGCACTTTGATCCCTAATGAGTACCCACATTTATCAAAAAGGTAAACCGTGATATATTAAGGGTGGAATTATCTAGTTTACAAAGATAACCTTTCGACGACTTTGTCTCTTCATTTAATTCGCTGTCCGTCATTTATCTCTCATTAGCATTTAGTCTCCGCTGTATAAAATTTTCTTTTCTGGCTCCCAAAGCTTATCCTTCATGGACTGGTGTGAATAATGAATTTCGTGAGAGTCGTTCATCAATCTTTTTTTCATGAAAAATGCAGATATTTTTTGAAAATATCTGAGATTCTCTTATTATGAAATTAAAAATATTGGATCGTTTCCATTACTTTTTAAACTAATAAATGATTGAGATATATATATTCCAGAACATTTACTTTTTCTTCCTCTAGTAAAAAACGTTCCCATAATATTCTTTCATATTTGAGAATTCGGGCAATGCATTTTGAATGATATGTTACAGGCCAGATTTTGTTTTTTTCAAAAATATCCAGATATGTACGCAATATTCGGGAATGTCATGGAGGTGGAATTATGGTCTGGCTAATGATTCTTTCAAACGGACTTCTGTCTTTTCATATGATAACTGGTAAGTTTAATTCTGCCGATTATATTACCCTATTGAAGAACTTTGTTGTGCCTATAATGGAAGTTAATATAAAAACTAACTTTCACTTCCAACAAGACAATTGTACAGTCCATAAAGCAAACGTTGTTCAATACTACCTAAAATCAAATAATATAGCAACAATAACATGGCCATCACGAAGTCCAGACCTGAAAATAGTTGAGGATGTCTGAAAAATGATATCAGATATGGTTTATGACGAACCCCAGTTTTTAAATACATTCGATTTAGAAAAAATGATTATAGATGTTTTAAATCTTATCAACAGCACCAGACGAAATAAAATTTTGGATTTATATGCATCAATAAGATTGAGACTATGTAAAGTA
>JBBMKC010211483.1:0-13023 GCA_037834085.1 Bipalium vagum | reverse complement strand
TTATTAATAAATGTTATTATCGGATTTTTTCTGTTTTATCAGGGGGTGGACAATTCGTTGGACCAAACTGTATAAAATTTTGAGGAAAAAATAGGCTAAAATTAAGTATAAATACCCTTTTTCAAGGTTAACTAGATTTGTTTAAATATTTTAAATTAAAATTCTAAATAATTTTGAGTTTGATGTGATTAGGATCATATTTAATATTCTAAATGTAATTTAAGTTTTAGTTTGGCATATAAATCTTTCTTCATGCACCTTTATTCTAATTGGAATGCTACAACATTGACAGGACTGATCAGTATTTAACACATTTTTATTTATTAAAAAAAATAATAGGAATTTTCGTTACTAAAAATATATCATGTAATTTAATGTGGGTATCATCTACAAATAAACTTATTTATTATCCTAAATATTAGGTTGTCGGATAAGTTCGTTCTGTTTTTTTAAAATGAAAAATTACCTGTTAAATTAAATCTCTGTAGTATAAAATTATATATCATTTGAAAGTGAAATATTTACTGTACAAGTTAATTTATTTTAATATTTCAATTTATTTAACTTTAGTCGATTAAGAATCAATTAAAATGCAATGTCAAGTGGATGAAAAAATTCATTACCGACACCTTCTTTTTTCCTTTAATAGAGGTGTTAAAGCAGCCGAAGCTGCTCGAGATATCTGTGGCGTATACGGACGTGATTCCATAATTGAACGGACAGCTATCATGAAAATCCACGCCATTCAACTCGAGAATTGGCAGAGCAGATGAATTGTCACCATTCAACTGTAGCGAAACATCTACACTCGATGGGAAAAGTCCAAAAACGGCCAACACGACAAGATGATGTCTTACTGCTTCATGACAACGCCCGTCCTCACATTGCTAACATGACAAAAAATGCAATTCAAACTCTCGGATGGGAAGTATTGCCGCACCCACCCTATTTACCGGACCTAGCACCTACAGATTTCCATCTATTTCGATCTCTGTCAAACGAAATGCGTGGCGTTTCATTCAATAATGATGTGGAATTGAAGATGTGGTTAGATTAATTCTCCGATTCGAAACCTGCAGATTTCTACCACAGAGGTATACAAAAAGTTGTTCAAAAATGGGAGAATATTAAATATTTCTCTAAATTTTGAAAAATTTAAAATTATAGTGAAACCTACCAATGTTGAGCATCACTGGGACGGGATATTTTCTAAAAAATATAGAGGGTTCATGAAAAAAAGTCAAAATTACTTTTTATTAGCAAATCGAGCAAAAATGATTGCTTTAGTGAAGAAATTTTTGAAATGACATTTTGAAAAATTTTATCCAATCCATGAAATTTAGAGACACACCAATAGAGTTTAAAAGTTTGTAAACATAAGATTTTATAATATGAAATCAAAATTGATTTGAAAAATAAAGAAAAGGGACAAAAGTAAAAAAATATCTATAAAAATTTATAGTTCTGATATAATCAGATGAAATTGCATTAAATGTGACTCAATAGAAAATGGCACCAATTTTAAAGAAACGAAATCCGCTCAACTTAAATAAGAAGACCTTGAATGTTTCAAAATTGTGAAAGAAATGACCTTAAAAAATATTTGAAATTAAAAATATTAGATATTACTAATATGTAATACTTACCTTAATGTAATATCATATTGGATACGTATTATTTCAAAAACTATTAGACTACCAATATTATTAACATTATTATATATTCCATAAGTCTAATTGTTTTAATAATTTATTTTCTAGCATCACAAATCTGAATATTCAAAAAAATTACTGAAATCATAGGTATCATATATTTTTATAAGCGTAATACATTTAAATTCTATAAATATATCTATGACGTTATATTTATTAAAGTTTTAAAGTTGAATTATTAAAATTTATTTATCTCTAATTTATAATACCACACATAACTAAACATTTAGATGTTTTATAAATATTATAATAGTAATAAAGCCACTAAATTACAATATAAATATGATGTTAAAATTAAAAATCCCATGGTCTGATTATATTACTTACAACAATAATTTAAAAATGACGAAAAAATATGATTCGTTGAGGATAATTTATATTTATTGATATAATTTGGGAAATAAATTGAGAAATTTTTGATCTTTCAACATGATTACGGTCTAGACGATACGTGGATAAAAGGAACAAATTAAAAGGAAAAGTAATTTAATTAAAATAAAGTTTTAACAAAATGAGATTTAAAATAAAACATTTTCGAAGAATATAATTTGATCAGATAATCTATTTCATAAATATTGATTTTGGATAAAATTATTTAAATATTCAAATTTACTTAAATTCAATTTACTTCTCATACAATTTAGTACAATTAATTAAAATATTCTGTGTCGGTAAAGTTTTAATTTATTTCTTAAAATTTTTCGTAAATTGTGAATAATTTTAATTAAATACAGTTGCAACTTTAGTTTTTTTCATTTGTTTATCAAGACGGGAAAACTTTATTTGTTCACATGAATTGGGGTGAATTTTGACAAATAGATTATTTGACCTATTTTAATGTGGTATTTTATAAATTTTTTAAATTATTCAATTATTTTTTAAGTTTAATCTTTTTTAATTTTATAATAAAAACGTGAATTTCTAATTTTTATCAATGCACAGTAATGCAATGCATTTGTTACATATTCTAATTAAAAAGTGGCAGACTTTAAAATCAGATTTTTTGAAATTTTTTTGATTTTTATTTAGTGAACTTGTGTTTTTACCGATATAGGTCAAGCTTAAGTGTAATCTCCGGAAATGAAATGTGCAAATGAAAATGAATTTTCTGTTGTAATAATATAAATGATGAATTTGACCCTTAATAAAAATAAAAGATTTATATTATTCTTAATAAGGAAATGAAATTTAATAATACTTTTTAATGTTATTTATTGGTGGAATTATGAGCGGTTAATTTATTTTAAGGATTTTCATGAAGATACAGATATTAATGCCTACATTCCATCTGAAGAAATAAATGCAAGGACAAAAATTTGTTTCAGAGGATGATATGAAAGATAATTTGAAGAAATTAATCGTGGAGAAGGATTATAAACTCTTTGAAATAGGGTTTAACGGAATGGTCAACCGGTACGTCGATGTAAAAGGCGGTTATGTTGAGAAATGAGACCTATATATATTGTTAATAAAAATTTTTCCAGTTATCTTTATTATTTCTGATTGATTCTAAGTACTTTTTAGCCTTACCACGTATATATTACTTTATGGCATTTGCTTTTCGGATTGTAAAGGCATTTTCTTGATAGATTACCTTGAAACGACAACAGGTGTCTATTACGTACTCCTTTTAGGTCATAGATGAAAAAATCCGTTAAAAAGTCCTGGCTTAGTCAAAGAAATATTTTTCATCAAGACATTGTGTCAGTTCATAAATGTATTTTTGCAATGCCAAATTGAATGAATTATATTAAGTATACCTGCACCATCGGTCATATTCACCAGATCTGTCACCGTTTAATCCTCATCTGTTTCCAAATTTAAGGTTTTTAAGGAGCAAGCGGTTTTTATAAAATGATGAAGCGTTAGCACCTGTAAACGATTATTCTGAAGGCGCTCTGAAAACATTTTCGAGTTGGAATAAAAAATTAGAGAACCTCAGGAACGAATGCATCGACCCTTTTGGCCAATATTTTGATGTATAATTATTTTCTGGATTATGAAATTGTTTTTTAATTTTCATTTACTTTCAATTGGTCTATTACTTCATTTTAAACACTGTTTAGAAATAATTTTGTATCAGATTTTATGTAAGAATATTTGAGAATGTTTTTTATGATATTAATATAATAAATATAATATTAAATACTTAATTATACAATATCAAGAAGATAATATTAAAATACTCTAAGGCGACTCGTTAAGAAGCCAATGATAAAGTTCAAAAACTCGCCGTAAAAGCTCGAGTTTTTACTCTTCCGTCGGTAGAGTGAATGATGCATCAAATTCAATCTTCCGGAAATTCAAGTTTTTCGGAACAAATTGAGGAATAAAAAGCAGAAATATTGTAAAGCTCTGAAATATTCTTCAAATATTTATACTTCTACATTTCAATAAAACAAAAATAATTCACATTAAATAAACCAATTCAGTTGTTGTATCATACATGAATATACATTTTATTTCAAAATTATTGAATGAATTAAACATGAATTATTTTTATCTTTTAGATGAAAGTGGTATAATAGTATGTAAATTATTCTAATAAATAAATCTTTTTTATCACAGTTTATGTAACAGTCATTTCCATTGAGATCTGCTTTAATTAGGTGGAGAATTAAGTTTGCACCGTAAATAAATTAATAATTATGGAAATATCGTAATGTTTCCCTTAGGATTTAAATTTAGATAAAATCTGAAAATAATATTTATTTATTATCATATTCCTTTTCATAATAAAGTTGATAAGTGTGTGGAATCTATTCTTTTTAAAACATTCAACGAATCTTCCATTTTAAAGTCTTATTTCATTAATTAAGTTAATTAACTGTAAATACTGTGATATTTGCACATATTATGGTTTTCAAAATTGAATTTCGTTTTTATAATAAAATTTAATGATCTCTCTATAGTCAATAAAGAGCAAAACTTTAAATTCCATTTAAAATATAACATCGATGTCAAATATAAACAATAGTTTAAAAATTGTATTATATTTATTTACCGTATTTATAAATAAATGAAAATTTTCCAAATGATGCTCATATTCGGCATTGTATCAATCAAATGCCACCGTTGCCACTAAAAATATAAACTATGTTTACAGTGAAATGCTTGATGTTCACAAATGCCAAAAATGGTTCAGTCTGTTTCTTAATGGCAATCTCAATTTGGAGAGCAAATCACGGGTGCATCAAAAATCTAATTATGTCATTGTTAGCTGCGATATCAACAAAATCAGTCATAGTTTGAACAATGTATTTTTTCTTTTTTAAATAATAATACTTAAGCAAATTCTCCATTCTTAATAAATTAATATATTGTGCCATTAAATATCAAGATTCATTTCAATAAAAATTTTTTTAAAATAAATATTAAAATTAAATTAATTAAATTTTAAAATTAATTAAAAATTTAAATTAGGCACAATATAAAAATTTTAAAATTTAGAAATCAGTTTAAATACAAACAGTTATAAAGACTATCATCGAAACCGATCCTGGACAAACATTAAAAGAATTGTCTGTTCTATTAAACTGTGGTGTCAACAGTGTATAGAACTACATAATAGATATAAGCAAAAGCAATAGGTGCGGTGTTTGGGTTTTTCATGATTTAATCCTAGAACAAAAGAATAATCGAGTCCAGTTCTTTCACCCACTATTCATTCGACATTTAAAGGAAGCATTCTTCAAATGAATTGTGGCTGGAGCTGAAAAGCGGATAATGTATGAGATTTCAGATAACAAAAATCAGTGGTTATCTCCAGCCAAAATTCCTGTACCAGTGGCGAAAGCAGGACCTCATCCAAAGGTCTTATTGAGTGTCTTCTCGGATTTCAAAGGAGTAATTCAGTTTCAATTATTTGAGAGATGCAATAATTGTGAAACGTTCTACATTGATCAACAGAATCAAAACAAGTTTTCATCAAGACGGGGCTAGGCTACACTCTACAAAAGGGATGCAGCAAAAGTTGTATTCAGGTATGAGATTTTCTAATATGAAACATTTTGCTTAGTAAAAGTTTATAATTTAAAATTATGGCTTAAACAATTTTATATACAATGAAAGCTTTAAGTTAATTTAGTCTGTATGATTCGAGTAATATCATTTGCACTGTATGCAAGCCATCTCTCTTTCTGCATGTTGTGCTTTTCATCCGGGAAAAATGTTTTCTAATTTGAAGAGAAACAGATTGTTTGTGCTTCAATAGAAAGTTTCACTTTGCTCAGAATTTTCTTCACCTTTGTCAGACCATCTTCCCGAGCTTTTGGGTAAGAAGTTGACTCTGCTTCTCTTGAATAATAGCAAACATTAGACAAGCGTGTTTCTAAAGAATTGTAGGTATGAATAAAAAGTGGATTTGTATGAATAATCAGTACAAAAATTGAAATGTTTATCAAAAAACGAATTACCTGAGGGCAGGTCTAAAGCGGATATATTTTTGAAAAAATTTCAAGCTTTCCGTTTTCTGGAATTACATTGTAATTTTATTCTTTGAGATTCTTTCAGATAGTCAAAGCATCTATTCAGATATTTATTCTGCACAATTGAATTGACTTCAAAAGATTCTCAGAAAAAACATCTTGGTTTAATCAACCAGAAAAAGTTCTATTACAAGCGAACAACGCAAAACATTACGTCCAAAAAATATTTATGGAATTGAAGTGTTATCACATCCTCCATACTCGCCCGATATGGTAGTATCAGACTTCCACTTCTTCCGTGCCATGGCACATTTCTTGCCGATTAAGTGCATTGTAAACAAGGAAGACCTGGAAAAGAGCCTGTAAGTGTTTTCTGACTCTTAATCTCCAGAATGGTATGAAACTGGGGTTCGCGACATTGCAGAACGTTGTGTAAATGATGTAAAATAAAATTTTCTTATTGAATTTTCATAATAGCTTGCAATACAATAGCTTTAGAATCAATTTTTTCAACGGCAAATACATTTTGAAATTTAGGGTTATTCATATCTTTCCGAATCGAATAAAATTGAGGCCATGGTAATGAGGAGTGATGAAATTTCATAAAAGTTTCGTTATCCATGTTAATGCATTTCATGTTCTTTGGTTAAAATGTAATCAAATTAGTTTCTAAGCCGAGATTTCACGGATGGTGCATATCTTGGAACTCATTTTGACACTTTCTGCTTCTTGTAGGCCTTGAATCCATTTTTTTTCTTAATACTCTGAACCATACAAATATTTTTCGTACTTTCTCGAAATATGTAGAATAGAGGAGAAAGGTCTCTTTTTCATTGATGAAACGGTAGTAGAATCTAAACTAACGTTTCCTGAATCTTGAGGTCGTCCGGTTTTATGCTTGTATTTTAATAAATCACATATTTCCTTATTGTATGCAGACTGGTTTCAGACTAACATTGCGTTTCGCAATTTCCCTCATAGATATTCCGTTATCATTAAGTCAAATGAACGCAATTTCTTTCTTTGATTAGATTTAAATCCTCTCATTTTAGTCAATAAAAAAGATTTTTAACAATAGATTTTCTGAAAGGGCTTGACTTGTTATATTTATAAACCTACATTTCAATTTTATAATGCGAAAGCTAACAGAAATTTAGTGCAAAAAATGTTTCCATTCTTTTGGATACAGTCTTAAAAATGGATTAAACTTTACAGGAAGCAACTTTAAACACCTATAGCAAATATTGGAAGAAAATCCCTTTTTATTAAACTACATTTATTTCGAATACTCTGTATAATTTTAACGGTTTGACTTTGATCCAATGCTAAGAAATTCTAAATTCTTTTGTACGCAGAACTGAAGGCGAAATTTTACTTGGTTTACATTTTCATTTGGTTCAATGACTGAATGATGATAGAACCTCAATCATGTCGAAAATTGAAACGTATAGCACGAAAATACGAATGTTCCTGTTTGGAGATACATCTACTAAAGGTTCTTAATTGCCTATGGAAGAGGAAAGATCTTATTAAATGTATGAAGATTGATTTATTATATTAATAGGGCTAAATATTATATCAAAATAGGATTTTTTCACTGTTTTTTTTAAAAAAAAATTATTCAATAACAAAAGCAATAAGGAATTAAATTTCACAGACTAATTTCCTGATAACCTTTGTTTTCAGTTAATATTTTCAATATGAACAGCTTATTATTAATGATATCATATGATATAAAATAATAATCTACATGTTGTAGGTTCACATAACATGAAAAGTAGATTTCAGTTACATTAATAGTTAATAATACCCAATGGAGAAGATCTTCAAAATTTTCAGCCCCAATGTAACAAAAAATAATTGCATTTTATTTTATATATTTCTGTTACTTTTTATCAAGTCTTCTATAACTCTTTGTTATCTCTTCCTTGATATTGAAAAACAATTTATAATTTATTTATTAATATGTAAAATTATTTTCAATAAATAACTTACGTTTAATTATATAATATTATATTTATTTTAAATTAAAATAATTTAAAAATATCATTTTTCTTCAGAAAAATTAATCGAATTTGTGAATCATTGATTATTTTGTACTTGTAACAAATTAAAATTATTTTTTAAAAAAATCTAATTTATTAAAACAAAATTTTAAAAAATTAACACACACTTATGGAAAATAATTACCAACACATGTGTTTTTATTATTTTTTTATATTTATTATATTTCATTTGTGTAATGAATAATTAATTAAGTGCTTAATTGAACAAAATTCAACAATTAAATTTCAACATTAGGTTTTCGAATGAAACATATTAAGAAAATATGTAATCTGATTTCCTTAGAACGATATATCAAATATTTCCCCATGTCCAATCTGTTTGAGTTGTGGAAACTGAAAATATAATGTCTCTTTTGTACCTAAAGAAACCAGTCAATTATATTATATATAATATATAATGAAAGCAATTCATAATTCATGTGAAAGAAACATAATCAAGTAAAAACTACTCTCAGCAAATTATTATCATAAAATGACACAAAATTCATAAAAACTTTTATTTATTATTTCAATTCTTAAACATTTTCTTAAATAATTTTATTTTTATAAATATCGTGTGTTTCGTGACTTTTATTTTTCATTATTATTTAACAAACTATTATTATTATTAAAAATTATTATTAAATTAATTAAGTATTACGTTATTAAGTTATGTTTAAGTTAAGTTATTAAGTAATTAACAAATAAAGAAATTTTTTAATACCAAAAAAATGACTAGTAAAGGGAATTAAGATAAATAATATTAAATATTTAATTTTTAACAAAAAATTAAAGTAATTTTAAATAATATTATAATAATAAATTATAAAATTATAAAAATAATTCTAATTATTTAGACAGATGTAAGAAATAGTGTTTTTTACTAAGTTTCCTTAAATGCTTAAGTTTCTTAAGTTTTATCTCATACATTACATTTGTCTCATTAATTAAATATTTTATCCCGAAAAATAATTTTTTTTCATTACTTTAAGACTTTATGGGAATTATCAATTTGCATGTTTTAAACAAAATGTTTACCAAATATTTAAATAAAATTTTATATTAAAACAAATTCTTTTAGAAATCTTAAATTTCCAAATTTCTTACTTTTTAAAATTTTTATTTAAAATAATGATAAATAATAAAGCAATTGAATAAAAACAGGATCATTCACATTTTTTCCTTTATGTGTATTAGTTTAAGTATTAATAATCTTTTTCTGAATTATTAAAATGCACTTTATATTTTTCCGTTTCTACAACTATATTTTATGTATGCTAACAAAGTTTTACTTTAAATATTTTAATAAAGGGTTTGAAGTTTAACCTTAAAATTCATCCATAATAATCAAAATATAAATTAATTAATTATTTGCTCCTCAAATCAAATCTATCAAGCCCAATATAGAAAAATCTATCCGTTCGTCCTAATCATGGTCGTAATCCTTTGATGCCTTGATGAAAGCAAATAATACGAATTCTTAGTTCTGAGAGCTTCAACTGGATAGTGTGAGCCATAAATGAATTCACAGAACTAAGAAGGTTAGGGAAGAAAAATAATTTTGATCAGAATTTTAAGTTAGAAGCGAAAGCGAATTTTTTGGGTCAAACATTCATCTTGTCTTGCGTGCTTCCTCCTCCTTGCTACTTTAGATCATGAAACGTCATTCAGCATATCAAGGAATGGTATAAAATTGACCATATCTTCAAAAAAGTATGTTCTAGTGGTACCCAATAATACAAGTTAAACTGAACCACAATGTTACTCCATGCTTAGAATGACAAGCAGCATTTTTAGTGTCAGAAAAGACCACAGTAAAAATTAAGGTGATTAATCACTTCCATTAGTGGGACCTTACTCTCGTCTAGCCATAGAATTTT
This sequence comes from Bipalium vagum, assembly GCA_037834085.1. Classification (NCBI taxonomy): domain Eukaryota; kingdom Metazoa; phylum Platyhelminthes; order Tricladida; family Geoplanidae; genus Bipalium; species Bipalium vagum. The sequence goes on along the minus strand of JBBMKC010211483.1, from coordinate 2,959 downwards.
GTTGACAAAGGAAGAATTATTTTCGAATTTTACAAGGATTGACTTGGAAACCTCCATTTTCTATGAAAACCGTCAACAATGAACTGTAAAACATTGTTCGATTTAATTGAAAGCTTAATACTCTTATGTGAACTCCTTAAATATTTTCCATTGTCAAAATTGAATTAAGTTGAATGGATTGTATGTTTTTTCCATACTACGAGTCTTCCTTTAACTTTAAAATTTTTTTAATGGTTTTTTAAATTGATAATGAAATGACAAAGGATCTTCTTTACTGTGAATTCACTTGAAAATTTTCAAATTTGAAAACTCATAGAGCAATTTTAATACCTTTTTCTATAGAAAAATGGGATCTGTTAAATATGACAATCACGTGAGTGTCAGATTTAATAGGTAACATAACGTGATTGTGAGATTCAATAGAATAACTTTATGATTGTCAGATTTAATAGATCCGAAAAATAAATATCCATTATATTTTAAAATTATGTTGAAATTATTATTATTGTTATTATACTTTTAATACATGTAAAAAATGTTCAATATTATTATTATTTATTATTATTATTACTATTAGAATTATTTCAAAAGTATGTCACCATACATGATAAACATCGTGCATAGACATTAATAAATGCAGAAAAATCTTGAAATTAAAAATTTATTAAAAGAATTATTTTCAAGGAGTACTATGATAAAATATTCATTTCAAATCGACTATTTTCTAAAACCCACTCAATAAAATCCCTAATCCAGTTATCGATTTGCGATAAAAATATTTTATGTAAGTCGATTGAAAATAATATTTTTTTGAAATAATAAATTTAATATTTGTTCCGGTTTCTTTTCAATATTTTGTTTAAGTTGATTTGTTATTTAAAAAAATTAAATATTAATTACTCCTCTAATTATGACAATATGAAAGTATTAAATAATATTTTTTAAAAAATGAATATATTAATAAATAATATACTTAATATTTTTTGAAGGTTTCTGGAACATTTTAAGATATTAATTAAGTTAATTTTAATTTTGAAAATCCTTAGAACAAAATATGTTCAGATTTAGTAACATATTTGACATAGATAGCAAACATTGATCATTGTTAAAAACTTATCCTTTGAAAATTTTATGAAGTAAAGATATTAAAATGTCCTCTTTAGAAACAACAACGATTCTTACCTTGTATCAGTAGAGGTTCTATCAACTTGAGTCGAATATTTAAGAATGGGTTAGAAATTTTTGAATAAAAAATCCTAAGACAATAGGTAAAATTGTAATATTCTGCCTTTTGACAAATTTTGATTAAGATAAATAATTTTAATAATTATTATATGTAAATTAAATATGCGAATATTTACATTAATATGTATTAAATATTTATTTCAAAAGTCCTTTGGGCTTTAATTTCGAAAAAAGGATTTATTAGAATATTTTCAAGATATAATATTTTTCAAGTCATCCACCTACCATTTACCTACCAAAAAAGGTTTCTGAAATTCATTTGAATTAAAAGGTCTTTTTACTGTATTTTCAATCTATCTTATTTCATTCTCATCTTATAAAGGAATGAGTAATAAATATGGTTTATTGAAATTATCTTATTATTTCAATACGTCTATATCGAACTTATTCATTTATATCTTTTAGCTATCTTTACTTGCTAGGTTAAGTTGTAGCTTAGAAAATATAAATTAGGTACTTTCCAGAGCCCAATACATAATTAATTCTAGTCAGAAGTGACGGGTATGGCCAGTGATGATCCAGGTGCCATAAGCCATATACTAGGTGTTTGTGGTTGATTTAAACATGTATAAGGAATTTCGGAAAGTTCTTTCCGATTTGAGAAGTGAAATTTTATTTTCTTATAACTATTTTTTAAAAGAAATTAAATGACTGCAATAAAATTCTGAATTATAGTTAATCATTTAATCTTCAACTCATTAATTTGTCATCATTAATTATTGATTTATTTTGGATGTAAAATTCAATAGATAAAGTACATATTCGCCATTGCATTCATTGTAGATATCATTCATTACGAACAAGGAAAGAATACATCTGAGGCTCATAAAAATTTGTTTAAAATTTTTGGCGATGACGCAGTTACCGTGCGAAACTGTGGAAACTAGTTCCAAAGATTCAGTAATGGAAATTTCAGTCTTGAAGATAGGTCACATTCCGGGAAACCTTCAGCCATTGATGTCGATATATTACGTGCGATGATGAAAGAAGATCTATTTTTAACAAGTTCGGAGATAGCCGAGAAATTAGACAGTGCCCAACAAACTATCTCAGATCATATTCAGCGACTATAATTTGCATATAAGTATACAAGATGGGTACCGCATGAATTGACAACTTCTAATTTGTTAAATCGTGAGACCATCTGATCTTCTTTACTCTCTTGTCATAAAAATAAATCTTTCTTGTATTGCTTTGTTACATGCTTTGGAAAAACGATAAAATTCAATAATGTAATGAGAAAAAGAGCCTATTGTGAACCCTGGCAACCAGATCCAGCTCCTGGCCACCCATCATATTCTCCTGATATAGCACAATCCGATTATCATTTATTTTTAGCGCTTCAGAATATCCTCATTGGAAAAAATTTTAAAATGGATGAAGATATGGAAAATGCAGTAGAGACGTTTTTGAAATCTAAGAACAAATCGTTCTTCAGGAATGGGATATAAAAGCTACCATCGAGGTGCGATGAAGTTGTCAATTATGTTATTGAATAAATATTTAAAACCTGTTAAAGATTTCTCATTTTCTTTTACTTAAAATTCGGAAAGAACTCTCCGGTAAACCTAATAAATTGTTCGACAAATACCTTTGAAAAGTAATTTAAATACAAATTAAAAATATTGTTAATATCAAAGAAGTCTTTATTATTATTATTATTATTATTATTATTATTATTATTATTATTATTATTATTATTATTATTATTATT
>JBBMKC010211482.1:0-23274 GCA_037834085.1 Bipalium vagum | reverse complement strand
TTATTATTATTATTATTATTATTATTATTATTATTATTATTATTATTATTATTATTATCATTATTATTATTATTTGATCATTAGAAGCTTTAAATTTTTTCTTTAATATTAATTTGAGACTATTTATTTAGTGAAAACTTATTAAAGCCACGATATCCACAGAAAATATTTTAAAATTCATCAATAAGATGATCATGTATAAGAGAAACATAACTTTCCCGCAAAAATCGAAAAGTGAATAGTTTTAAAAAACAGAATATGCAAAATATGGAATCATTCTGTAAATTGTAAAGGTAAATGACAGTGCAAATGAATTTTCTGTCTTAATGAGTAAATTTTGATTTTGACAAAGAATGATTCGTAAGTTATGAGTAATCAAAAGAAACAAACTTATTAAAATTTCCATTAAATCGACATGTATAACGTTAGCTCGACTTTGCTAACTCATCACGGTGTTGATAACCTGCTTGTTAGATCTAAATTATTCCGAAAATCTAATTGTTGAATCAAAACAATCACAATTAACTTTATCCTGTTATCGTGAATCAGAACAACCAAAATATTGCTTTATTCCGATTAATTGTAATGAATCAAAACTATTCACAATACATTTTATTTTACTAATTGTTCACATGACCAATCAAAAAATACACTCAACTCAATGTAATCAACTACAAATAAATACGAAATCACACGGATCACAGCAAAATTCTGATTGAAATGTTTAAGAAATTACAAGTCAATAATAATAATAATAATCTCAATAATATCAAGTTAAAATGGTAATACAATCAGAACCTTTAGATGAAAATATTATAAGGGAAAAATTAATATTAAAATAATAAAAAAAGTGATCTGTCAACGGATCTCCGGGTCGTTCTCTAGGCCCTTTCGGTCACCTCGGGATCATGTGGTATATTGTCTGAAAGAAAATAAGAAAAAAAAATTTTAGAAAAAGCTGAAGCAGTTCAAGATTGGATTCATGAAAATTTCCCGGACTTTATCAAACTTGACAGCAAAAAACCCGATCAGTGGCCCGGTAATTCGCCTGATCTGAATCCACTTGACTACGCAATCTGGAGAATCTTGGAGACTGTGATTCAAAAAAATATTAAGATCAATTTATCAGCTAAAGGGTTCTGTTCAAGAAACTTTGGATAGAATCGACGTCAATGTGCTCCCTCTTCAAAACTCAAGGCTTAAAAGACTCTGTGCTTGTGTGCACAGTAATGGTGTTATAATGGTGTTATTTAATATAAATTTGTCTGTTCTTTCTTAGGGTGTTATTTATTAATTTTGTTGACTTTAATTAAGAAAAATTAAATTTGTCTCGCGAACTTTTTCCGCACCCTGTTTTGGAAATCTTTTTTCAAAAAAAAGGAAATTAAAAACTAAAAGATTTTCTATACGAAATATTTTCATTTCAAAGATCTTAGGTAAGTTGTCCTTGAATGAGAAACTGGTCGCAGAATTGCGCTTTTTTACATGATGATCCATGTTACAATGTTATTTCTTTAGAACAATTGTAATAGTCTTGTTCTCACCCTTCTCTTTTTCACATTATTTTAATTTTTTTCCTATAAAGAAATCATTGTCAATATTTTTTTAATAAAAACTTTGACAAAAAATATTCATTTTATCATATTTCAGCAGTTGTAAATGTAAGAAAAGAAATTTTAATGTAAATAGGGAAAAGGGGGAAATTTTTTTAAAATAAAAACAAACAAAGAGTTAAACAAAAAATTCAATCTAAATAATTATAATGCTGTCTAATCTTCATTATCCGACCTTATTAATTATTTATACACAATATTATATATTATTATTTTCTAAAAAATATTTTAAATATATTAAATACAATATTGGAATTTATTAATTATTATTAATTTTTAAATATTTGTTTAAAAAAATTATTATTTAATAATGATTAAATAATAATATAATAGAATATTATTATTAAAAAAATAATCTGTTTTCAGAAAATATATAAATAAATATATTTATTTATAATACTGAATTAAATTATATTTAACTGATTGATCAAAATAAACAAAGTAATTTTATTTATTATAAATATTTCATTGATTTTTAAAAAAAAATAAATCTAATTTCTATTGAACATTTCTGTGAACCTATAGGTAAATTATTAATTAATTATGGAAAATATATCAATTTTTTTTAATTTAAATAATTTCTCTGTCAATTGGAATTAGAGATTATGACATTTTTTACAATTTCATTTATTCTTCTTGACAGAATGGTTTGTGGTGATAAATTAATAAAATCAAATCGCTTATTATGATGAAATGTGATAGAATTTTCTCGATAATGATCGCAGTTTTCTTTCAGAGTTATGAATTATAATAATAAATGACAATTCCGTTTTATTATTTTATTCTATAATACAATTTAATCATTTTATCTGATATTTCATTACTATTATTATTATTATTATTATTATTATCATTACTTAATTTATTTATTTTTTATTAAGAAACACGTTATGACTCTCGAAGAACTTTGTAAGGAGCTTGGTGGGAATGAAGAACAGCTGAAGAATTGTAAACCTAGATGTATGTTTACTATTATTACTATCTATTATTTTTTACATTTTATTATTATTATTATTATTATTATTATTATTATTATTACTATTATCAAAATTATTAATATTTTTCGACGAGAAATATGTACCAAAAATGTATAATTTTTTCCAAATTTAAAATTTTTTTTTATTATTTTTGGTATGATGATTAATGAAGGTATTGGAAATAGGTTAACGGTTTAGTAATTGACCAAAGTTTCCCATAATTTGACAGGGGTTCATATTTATTTATCATTTCCCTCAGTAATTAAAATTAAACGAACTTGATACATAAAAAATAAATCTTAATTTATAAATCAGATATTGGTAAATTTCAAGATACACGAAAAATATCTATTTTTTCAAATTGATAAAAATGGGGGGAAAGAAATGTTGTTTAGCACTCTAATATACAATTCCTTTAGGTTTTTAAACTAAGGTTACCTCATTTCTTTTACCCTTAATTGTTTTCACTAATGATGTGTTACAAAAAAAAACAAATTCTACACAGCATTCAAGTGTAAAATACATGCGTGTCAATTACACAATAAGTATGATGACATAATATATGAACCATACTTATATATATACAGGGTGCGTCAGCTATTTGAGGACAAAAATGATATTAAAGGTAAGTAATACTTTTAATGAAAAGAATGTATATTTTTAAGAAACTTTAGCTATTAGAAACTTTATTTGTTTTAAGTACACAAGTTTTATTTATTCAATAAAATCGGCTGCAGTGTCAATTACAGCTTCAAGACGACTTCTGAAAAGCTTACAAGCTGCGATCAAATGGTTTCGTTCATATTTATCATAAAAAGACTTATAGAACCCTGTAATGAATCTTTGGTATTTTGAGGGTGTTTGTTCGTCTCCTTCTCTACGACGCCCCATACGAAATAGTCCAAAGGATTTAAATCGGGTGAGCTAGGTGGGCATACATTTGGAGTGCATGGTCGTTAAAATTTAGCGATAGCCATTTTTGTGCTTTTAACGCTGTGTGGCAGGGAACTGAATCTTGTTGGAACACATAAGACTTTTTCAATCCATGGCTTCAAAACTCGATATAAAGAGCTGCATTAATTCTAAGTCCCTGTGGAAAGAAATACGAAGGCTCAGAAACCGATAGTCGATGGGCAATTTCTCTCATTGATGTTTCGGGACTTTCATGAACAACATCCTGGACATTTTGAACAAAATTAACATTTTTGAAAAAATATATTTTTTAGGTTGAGGGAAAAGTATTGTCACCTTTTCATCTCATATCGAGAACATCGATTTGACGATATCATTCCGCTGTGACAGTTTCCCTAAAATACCTTAAAGAAGAAATTTGGAAATGATGCAAGAAAATTAGGCAAAATATTGAAAATTGCCGTGTGGACTAATGGATTAAAAAATGTTTTATAGGACAAAAAAATCTTAATGCCAGACTGGGATAAACTGCATTTGAAACATTCTAAATCCTCTTGTAGTCCAGAATATCACGATGGAAACAGTTGGTGTTTGTTACATGATAATGCACCAAGCCATAAATAAATTATTTTTTTCTCGGTATTTTTGCAGTTCATCGAGTAACAACCAGAAGAATTTTATAGGAGGGCGTCTATTCTTTGCGTCAAAGATGGCAAAGAATTAATGATAATAGTGGATAATACCTTTTGGATTGAACAGTTGTATTTATAATAAATTTTGGCTCTCATAGAAAACAACTATTATATTTAGATTATCTAATGCAGTCAAACATCATCAATCCGAACTTCAATAATCCGAAAACGTCACGATCCGCAATCGGAAAGCTCTTTTTTGAATTAAATTTCTAATCATGCTTAAAAGTTTCGGATTAATGTTGTTTACAATTTTAATTTATTTAAATTAAATATATTAAAATGTGGCTAGAAAAACAAAACAGAAATTACAATTCATTAAAAGGTAAAAATTTGTGCAATAAAGGAGTCAAAATAAATGTTTCTGGGAGAATTGTCTCAAATTATCAGAAGAGCATTAAACCCAGATCAAGGAATTTCTAAGTTATCAGAAATTTTGAAAAATAAAGATAAATGGGAAAAGTGTGAAAGCTATATAAAAAATAAGATAATTTCATTGTAATCGACCAGGTGATGAAATGGTTTAATCTATTACTGATATATTAGAATCATAAATTAAAACATAAATACACTAATTAATGTCAAGAAAATAAACAATTTAAATATATTTACATCTGTAATGCATAAATTTATACCCTGCCTCAAATTTTATGTCGGTAGTGTATATTGATTTCTTTTATTTTACAGACACAGCCATAAAATTTATTTGACTCACTCGGTATATTGGAATATTGGTGTACATAAGATTGGAAAACGTTTTAGTTCGATTTACAGAAACTTTATGTTAATTGTTATTAACATGTTAATGACAACATTACTTTGTATGAAGTATTAGACTTTGTTTAAGCAATCGATTTTAACCTTTCGCAATATTTGAAAAATGAACAACGAAAAGTAGCATTTACCATATGCAAAATCTTAGGATTTCAACAGAGAAAATGTCAGCCTCGAGGTTGATATCTTTACTACATTTTTGTGATTTAAAAATACTATATACATATTTAAGCTTCACAGACGGACTTGGTATATATTTAAAGAAGAAATAAACTGAATCATTTCTCTCCTTGCACGGAATAAACGACAGACTGAATTCTGTAAAAACATACAGTGGGAAAGGACCTGGAAAAAGGAAAGAAACTTCATAAACTTTTCCTATGACTGACTTAATATTTTCCTTATTCTGATTTCTCCCAGGAAATGAAACATTAATTTCATACATGTTATATAAGTACCGGACTGATTGAAGTAACATATTTAAAATATTCAATTTAAATCAGAGAAATGGAATAATTCGATATCAGATATCTCAAGCTACAAACGATTGCTAAAATAAATAATGATACATCCATTATACTCTCCAGAGATTAATCCTTCTGATTTTCATTTGCACCTGTCTTTGTACAAAAGTTTGAAAGATTAGTTGGATTATTAGACAGAAACTATCATAACCCATTTTTGATATTTTTCCATAAATTCTTTCAATAAATATGGAATCAGAAATCATAGAGATTAAAAGAAACTTATTCCAGAATGAAATGAAAGATATTTATTTCATGAATAAAGTCATTCTATTTAAAATTGAGTTTTTCTTTTTTTTTCATAAAACAGATCAAGAACTTTTGATATTTATTGTAAAATCATTAGGTTGACCGAAAATTTCCTGGCCTAGTCAAGAAAGAACAATAAAATCAGTTATTTTAATTAACATAAGACTCTTGTAGATCAATACCAGAAGGTACCATAGATTTTCAATTTTTTCTATGCTTTCAAAAATATACGCTTACGGAAATCCTTCAAAATACTGAACTGTTTCATGTTTCACTTCCTCATTTGAATTGAATCTCTTATCGGAAAGAAATCTTTTGACATTGGGAAATGAAAAGAAGTCACTGGGTTTCAAATCTGGGCAATATGGAAGTTGAGATCTGAATATCAATTTTTAATAGTGATTGCCCATAAGTAATGAGAAAAGTTGATACTGTTTAGAATGGATTTTAAGACTTCTAATGATATACCCAAATCAAAGGTTGGAAAATGTCAGTACTACTTTTAGGTAGAAATAAAATCCCGATAAAGTTAACTCAATTTGAACAGTGTATGAGGGGCAATTACCCATAAGCAATAAAGTGAGATATTTTCTTTGTGGATAAAGATGATATGAAAACATCCTTACACACTGAGCTAATTTGATTTAATTTTACAGCCCTCTAAAAATTCTGAAGATTTTAGGAAACTCAATTACACTCAAGTCAGATTTAAAGAGTTCATCATCTATTTATTGCTTATTAAAACATTCTGAGGCTCAAATGATTTATTCTAAATATCACCTATTTGATAAAGTAATATTTTTTAATGTTTAGTTAAAAAATATTCCAAGGAACAGACAAACAATGCTCTTAAATCGATTGCAGCCTTGACTACGGGATTCATGGGGGGCATGATAGGGGCCCCTTCCTCCAATCAGTCTGCAATAAACCGATTTTCTGGAACTAGTCCCAGTCCTAGTATTCAAAGTCCCACCAGCTCAAAGAAGCTAAAGATTATGCGCAAAATAAGCGAGACACCTTACAGTAGCTTTGAAAACTCAGAGTTAGAAATGACTCCTGTAACTTCCCATACACTTTTTCTGACATCGGATTCTCCAATGAACAGTGAAGATAGGGAATCTCCATTTAAATTTATACAATGTAACAGGAAAAGGTGAAAGTCATTTTTACTGGATTTTTAGTTCACATTTTCAACATAGGCAACATGGACCTAAATTGTGCCGCAATCTAATGTCAGATTCTGATGACCGAGATGCACAACCCAGTATTGAGAATGAACAATTACTGTCGACTTCTGAAAGAGACGATTCAAATATTCAATTATTGGGAATTCGCCACAATGATACCTTGACATCAACAGAAGAACAAGAGAAAACTGTTGACCTTGATTCAAACACAAATGCTCAAAGTCATGGCTATGCTAGCTCTGTTTCCCATTCAACATCGACATCTGAACCTAATGAAAACGATATAGATGATCACAGAGAGCTTCCAAAAGTCAATTTTACTCAAGCTGAACGCTGTCGGACTTTTCGAGAAAAATTTAGATCCCAAGAAGTAATAACTACCCAAGAAAGTTCTTTAGATTCGCGACCATCAGTCGATGAAGGAATAGATTTTAATTCAAGTACTCAAGTAATTGAAAATATTTTTAATTATAAATGAAATAAAACCCAGATTTCGTTTTTTATAATTTTATATTAATAATAATAATAATAATAATAATCAATAATAATAATTTTTTGTCTATTTTGTTTATTATTATTATTATTATTATTATTATTATTATTATTATTATTATTATTATTATTATTATTTACAATGCAGTCAACTATTATTACATTGAATACCAAAAATTATTCCAATAATAGTTCAAAATTTTGAAAAAAATATTTAAATAAGATTATAAAAGTTCGTAAATATTTCATTTCACTCACTTTCGGACTTTATATTTTGCAATTAATATTTTGAAAAAAATCTATAAAAAATCAGATTTTATGGGTTTAATCAATGGGATTTTTGCATAAAAATATTTCCAAAATTTATCATTCACCTTGGAATAGAGAATATTAGTTCTATAAAGAGAAAACATAAGAGATATTTTACCGACATGGTTGCATTTTGTTTTATTTAGACTCATATTTAAAATAATTATTTCTATATTATAATTTCAAGAAAAGTTTTTAGCCTTTCACAAAATAATCATTATTTTTAAAAAATTTAATATTATTAAATTATTTTATCATTTCAATGTATATCTGTTAAATTTAAAATAACTCCACGAATTGAATATCAGATCAAATATAAGGTTTAGACTGCAAAATAACACAATTGTTGAGTACTTGTTTAAAAAAGGATTAAAAGGGAAGGTTCTTTTTTGTTGTACGAACGAACTTCCTACAGTAGTGGCCATTAAATTAAGGCCACATACAAAAATAATTTTATACGTATAATTGACAACTAAGCCAAAATATTATACATATAAATATTTATTATGCTTAAGTGATATTGATAATATATCGAATTAATGATAAATTAGTGAATTCATATTTATTCTTTTTGCTTTTTAGATTATGGGTTATAAACAAGATATATGTGATTTCAAAAAAGGTCAGATTGTAAACGTGCGTTTGCTAAAAAGCTATACATATCTAGTTGCACTGTACAAAATGCATTGAAAGTATTTCTGATGAAAAACACTAAAAGAAAGAATTGTCAACGTCCTCGCAAAACAAGTGCTCGTGATCATCGTTCTCGGGCTAATCAATTCATCAGTCTTCAGAAAGAAGAGCTGGTCTGTTCTTGTATACTTTTACGAGTAGTAATTGAATAGTCACTGAACCGGGCTTTTCATTTTCTCAAAGCTCCTATTCAGTGATCAGTAATGATATAATTCTCTTCGTGGGCGAAATTAAACTAATTAATATATGCAGCGAAAAGGAAAAAGGATTATTATGATTAATATTCGTAATTAATATTTTATTTATATTATTAATATTGATATTATTTTTTTATTAGTAGTAGTAGTATTAGTATTACTTTTATTTCTATTTCGGGAAAGTCGTAACAATTTTTAGGCTAAAGACTTTTTAATGCAGCCCAACAGTTTAGTATTTTTGTAAATTTTAAAATTTTAATTTGTCAAAAAAATCTATCAATAGTTCTTTTCAAAGATTAGCGCACGCAAGTTATGTGAAATATTACTTTTATTAGGGATTTGGCTTGAGATTAATTACTTAATTAATTAATTAACACATCTTTTTAAATTAACATCTCAACATATCCATGTGATCGAAGATATCAGTGTTATCGAAAGCTGGTGTCAAATTGAGTCATTTTTTATTTACTGGTCGAAAAAATCTTTTTAAAACTTCAATAATATTTCTCAGTGTGCAGTTAATCCATACTGCGACGTTGGTATCTTTTCACAAATAAGGGACCATGTGACAACTTTATCCTATAGAAATTCATACCACTCAGAAACCTTTGAACTGTCAAGTGTAAAGTCTTTGGTGATGTGAGGAGTCTTTCATGTGCAAAAAATGTTGCATAGTGCATGTTATTATTTCCATTCCAATGAATATCAGGTAACAAAAATATATGCACCTTAGTCTAAAATATATGCACCTAGTCAAATCTGGTGAATAGGATGGATGGTAAAGCAAGTCATACTTTAATTAATTTAATTTCGTCATTGTTAACAACCTTTTATATGCGGTTGCATTGTCTTTAAGAAAAAGAATTGTTTTTACACGACTTTTCATCCAATTAGTCTTAAATACTTACATAACACTGGGAGTCAATCCTTTTTCCTTTTCTCAAAGTAATTTGATTACAAAATTCCTTTTGCATCCCAAAATAAACATGTCATAACCTTCACTAATGATGAAACCATCTTAACCTTTTTTGATACATAATGTCATCAAAAATAAAAAATATATTATTTAGAAGTACAGTACCTGGCCATTGAAATAGACTCAAACAAAAAATATCGTTTTTTTGACGTAAGAAATTAAGCCAATTTAATGAAAACCGTTTTGCAGAATTTAATTTTTCTTTTTTTTTGAACAGTGTCTTTTCGTAGTGTTTGTATTGCAGTCCCCAAACTAGTCTCTTCTTTATCATGGCCGGTGTTAACTTATGCTTTATGGTTATACAATTGTTTGTAAAATAATACTTGAGTCTATTTCAATGACCAGGTACTGTACAATCAATAAATTTAGTAACATAAAATTTTCATATAGTGTTAATCAGTAACTTAGTTTTCTGATTATTCTGCGTTTGAATGTCAGACTTTGTTTGGATAAGAAAAGAAACGCGTTGTACTCCTGACTTTAAAACCATTCGTATTGATATTTTAAATTTATTTGTAAATAAAAATAACATTAATAAAAGTTTACCATTCTTAAAAACAATAAAATATTTTCCTTACTTCTTTCAATTGAGTTGTGAAATTGACGAGACTTTGTGAAAATGCTATATCATTAACAATTTTTTGTTTTTTAATTTTCAACTCGTTTAACTGATGCTGTCTTGGGCATTTTTTGTATATTTTATCTTTTTTATTGATTTTAACATTCACAATTCTAGATTAACAATTTACTGACAATTTTTAATTAGAAAATATTTTATGATTCTCCTTATATTTTTAATAATATAGGTAGACATAATAATCAATATCAATAGATGAAAAAGGTCTTTTATTACAAATACTTCATGCTTTTTTCACTGAGTATAAAATATAATTGATTTTCACCCATATATTTCATATTACTATTTTAACAATAAAAATTATCAAAATATAGGTCATATTTTTATTTAAATATTTAACAACTCATTTATTTATTATATTAATATTATTAATAAAGATATAATTTAATTAATTAATACAATTAGACATTGGCTTTGATTAAAAATTAATTATTATAGGTATCCATAAGTAAAGTCTTCTTAAGATGCAAAATTAGAAGGATTTACTACATTTATATATAATTATCATTAATAATTTGTTGTTTTAGTTATCTTTTAAATCTATAAATCATCAATTCATTGTAATGTGAAATTTAAAATTTAGAAAATTCAGATAAAAAATAGATAAATGTAAAATTGATGAGGACCACATTACACATTGAATGCTATTTCACTATAATTTTGTTCATAACACAAGAAAATCAACTGAAAATATCATTGAAATTTAACGGGATTCCTTAGACGTTTGTACATGTCAACGATGGTTTAATAAATTTAGGAAAGGATATTTAGATCTTCAAAATGTCCGAAAAGTGACCGTCATTTTCAAGTTGATGAAGATGAATTGCGAGTTGCTCAACGGCAAAGTCTCTTGTTTGGCGGAACATTCATGGTGCGGTTTACTTTGAAATGCTTAAAGCTAGACAACCTATTACTTTTCAATATTATTTTGATCAGGTTGACAGTTTGAAAGTAACCATTACAGAAAAACATTCAGTTGTCAATAGAAAATATATTATTTTCCACCATGACAATATCTGACCTCAGAATAAATAAAGAAAATATTAAGGAGTTCAGATGGGAGAATTTCATTTAACCCGCATACTCACCTGGTTTTACTCTGTTAGATTTTCATAATTCATTAGACCAATCTTTAGACGGAAAATTTTTAAAGAGTTTGATGGTGTAAAAAATACCTTGCATTAGTGCTTTTTCAAAAAAGGGATTGATAATTTGATAAGCAGTTTTTAAAAATATTTGCATTTTTGATAAAAGAGACGGTAACTCAATTCAGTAAAATTAAAATAAAAATGAAAAAAAAATAATTAAAAATAAGGTTTAAATTTAATTTAACTGACGAATTTTCTGCCGTCCAAGAGATGTGGGCAGCTAAACATAAGAAACTTTTTTTGAGCACTTCATAATAAAAAAAGAACTTTCAGTGCCGCTATCTTACTCTACATAACTCTACTTTTGATTTTTCAAAATTTTTTTTCAGTTTTTCAAAACTCCCTTTTGGGCCACTTTTTCCTTCAAAACTGACTTTAACCATTTTTAAAACAGAAAAAAAAATTTTCAGTTTTAGAATACTTAATACTATTTGGCTATTATTTTCAATAAAAATGTTAAAATGAACGATTTTTTCATTTAAAAAATTGAAAAAGTTTGAAAATCACCATAAATGTAAAATTCTGTGCTTACAAAAAAGAGTATTCAGCAGCATCCTACCCTTGACCTTTATTTTTTAAAAACAGAAAGACCCTTGTATCATGACTCTTATTTTTTCTTTTTGACCCTGTTACCAAAAATGACTTTTTTCACTATTTGTAAAGTTTTATTTAAAATTATTTTCAGAGGTGCTTAGAACAGTAATATATAATAACACAAAGTTGAAACGTTTTGTCAATTTAATTCAACATAGATTGTTATATCAAAATTGTCATGAAATAAAAATATCAAGTCTCTGGGGCACTATAGATGGATTATGAAATTTGTGATTTCTTACTTCAAAGACACGTTTTATCAAATTTATCCAACGTTAATCGCTTTGTAGTAAGAAATATAATATGTAAAACTAAATCAGATTAACTGATTTAGATCAAATTTGATGGGAATGTGAAAAACAATGACAATTTATAAAGTATCGTAAAAAATACAGGCATAATGAGTATTGCGTAATTATGTCAAAATTAAATAGCGTACAGTTCAAACCGTAGTGCATTCGTTTGTTTTAAAAAATACTTTATTAAACTAAAGAGTACTATTTTACAAAATATACCCTGTATAAAAATTTGACGAATTTAATTTAATTTTTAGTAAATATTTTTTTTAAAATGGACGATTTTAAAAATATGAAACAAGCTAAAAGATATTGTATATGTTATATGCACACAATGTGGAAATCAAATGATGTTACAAATTTAAAAATACATTTTGAAAAAAAGAAAATCTAAACATGTTACTAAAAATAACTCAAAATTTAATTCATTTTTATAACTCAAATTTTTTAAAATAGATCCACGGCAATTTTTTAATAATCAGTTCAAAACATGCAGGTTCCCTTTTTGAATCGGAACGCACTTTCTATTGGTTGTTTTTCGATACCAAATTGCATTTCTATTGGTTTTGAAACCAATATTTAATTTTAAACATGAATGGATTTTTAATAAAAATAATTAACTTAATTATTAGAAAAAAAATTTTTATAAGAAAACTATTATTTTTCCCCATTTCAAAGAAATTTTGATCCTTCTCCATAAGAAATTGTGTCATATCATCATTTGAAACAAATTTTTGTACTCGCATATGTTTCTTCAGATGGTTGAACAACCAGAAATCATTTGGTGCTAGATCTGAACCGTAAGAGATAGTTCAGGTGCACAAATCCAACTTTTGATAATGTTTCTTGAGATTTCTATGATGAGTGAATATGAGCGTTATCATGGAGCAAAAAAGATCCAGGTTTCATGGAATGCTTTGAATAGTTAGAGTTTCAAGTAAGAATTGGAATATAACAATATTATAGTAATCGGAATTTATGATTTCTTCAGTAAAATCTAGCTTCAAGGTGCCTTTTCTATTCCAAAAGACGGTCACCATGGCTAATTTATGATGCAAAATTCACAGATGTAAGACTTTTGAACATCCAGAAGACGAAGATTCCTTTCACAGGCCAGTTTTTGTTTAACCATCATCTGGACTGTTAGAAATCTCAGTACGAACCTGCTACATAGCTTTCGGGATCCAATTTGGTCTAGAAACAACTGGGTGGTTCTTTTTCATACATTTAGCTTCTCAGAAAGCTGAGCTTGAGTAATTTTTAATTCTTTTTAATATTTCTTTGAATTTTGTGATAATCTCTTCATTATTTTAGGAAAGTTTTCCAAGTTTGGATGTTTTACGGCCATATGAAAAATCGCGGATCCAGTTATATATGGTCGCCTCATATGGGGACTTTTCACCGTATACTCCTATCAGCTCATTAATAGTTTCCTGATTGATAGATCCCATTAGTAGTAAAAACCGGATCACATTTTGGAATTCTATTAACCTAATACATTTTCAAACATTTTTTTGAATTTATCATATCTACTGGATTCATGTCGATCAGGAAGACCAACAACTTTGGGTTATGACATCTTAAGGGCGAACGTAGAGACAAATTAGTAATAGACATTTGAGGAAATATCAAATCCACTTGATCAACTTTGGTTGACCATTCATGAATATTTGCGTTAGATTAGCAAAGTAAGCAAACCAAATTTTTAAGTACTTCATAAATTGTCCAAAGGCAATAAAATTCATTGAATGATTACACGCCAGTTATTGCTTCAATGACACAGTGTAGGAATGTTTTTTATCGTTTGATCGCAGCAGGAAAATTAATTTTATATGATAATTCTAAGCGGAAAAAGTCGTTGTTTCCTCGAATAAATCTGGATTATGTACTGCTAAACCAGGTTTACATCCCAAAAAGGTGCTTTTGTTCGTTTGCTGGGATATTTGTGAAATTATTCACTTCTCTGGAACGCGGACAAACTAAATGTTTGCCTTTACTGTGAACAATT
The DNA here is from genome assembly GCA_037834085.1 of Bipalium vagum. NCBI lineage: Eukaryota > Metazoa > Platyhelminthes > Tricladida > Geoplanidae > Bipalium > Bipalium vagum. The sequence continues at coordinate 8,996 of JBBMKC010211482.1, read as the reverse complement.
GGATAGAGTAAATCAATATTTACTCGAAAAATATCCAGCGATTGTCAACGGAAAAGGAATTATTCTGCAACATGACAATGTGTTAGTTTCGACTAAAAGGATAATATATATAATATGAAAATGAAAATGATTATTAATATTTAATCGGATTAAGAAGATCGAAATCGGACTTTTTACTTTTATTGGGTTAAAAATATCGACAGTTGCCTTTTTAGGAACTCAACATAAAATATATGCAAATTCAGAAGGATTTAGTGCGCGTACGTTCGAAGTTAAAATTTGAGTGACAATAAAAATGTTGATTACTAAACTTGAACCCTTTAAACTTTTATATATCGATTGTAAAACCTTTTAACTTTTAAAATGATAAACTTTAGTCGATCAACTAAGCTAACAAGTTGATATATTTTATATAAATCTAACAACTTTATTATATAATACAATTTTACTTTGGAGTTAAAACACGAGATAAGGAGTTAAGAGAAAAGTCAGACCACCCTTCGGTATATTACTCTCAAGGGCCCTCAGTTAAAATTTCGGTTCTCCGTCCTACTAGACGTGAAGAACACAAAAAAGAAAATACTGGGAAGTAAGAAAAAAGATAACAATTATTTGACCCTAAGGTATTGGAGTAGCTGTCCAATTCTTAGTATTTATTTAATTTAATTAGTAACTTATAATTCGTAATCGAATTATAGTTTTTTAACTTTGTTTTTAATTACTATTTTTATTTGGATATCGGTTCACCTGTAAGCAGTGTGAAACCCAAAAATTATTTTATTTTTATTTAATTTTTTAATAATAAAAATCTATTTAGATTTGTAGTCAAATCTAATAAAATTATAACAATAAAATAATTTGCTAAATGTTAAAGTTTTCTCCTTGAGCTGGTCACCGAGGCAAATGGTCCGTTATTTATCCTAGATTAGTATCTGATCCTTTCTCAGGCTATTTGCGTCTGAAACTTTCTTCAGGATTGTCTGTGGCTGATGCTTTCTTCGGGTTAATTCGCGTCATGATTTCCTTCAGTATTATTTCGGTCTGTTGCGTCCTTTTTGATCCGAATTCTGATTGTCGGCCTGAGTTCGCTTTGCTCTTCTTAGAGTCTGAGTTTTTGTTGATTTTTTTGCGTTCCTTCATACTGAAATTCTTCAGCATTTATATTATTTTATTTTCTTGTACTTTTAATTATAGTAACTTTATGTTATTATTTTTAGATTTCACGTTAACATTTTTTACTATAAATTTATTTATAGTAACATTGATTACAATTTTTATTGAAAAAATTATTTATAGTAACTTTATGTTACTAAAAAAATTTTTCCACCTATTTTATAAATTAATCATCAAAATGATTAATTTTTTAATTAATTATAATTATAATAATATTTTTTATATTATTTTTACTATAATTTTATATTTCATATTTTATTTTATATTTTAGACAGATAGAAAGGATAATTAATTAAACTTGGGTTTAAACCTTACATAAAAATAAAAATTATATTTATTCAAAAATAAAAATATATTTTCATACGACACAAAAACACTAAAATAATAGAATTTTTTCAAAATCACAAAATTGTCATTTATTGTTTTTTCGAGAATTTCATATTGGATTTGGGATTGAATTTTGGACCGGACCTGGGAGTCTCCACAAATGCAAGACCGCACTGTGTAAGACGAACTATGGACAAAATTAATGAATTTGAGTGGGAGGTTCTGTCACATCCACCATACTCGCCTGACATTGCATCATCGGATTTCCATTTATTCCGATGGCTACACCATTTCCTATGTGGGAAAAATTTGAAAATTTGGAAGATATTCAAAATGCTTTTCAAAATATTTCGCTGTAAAATCAATTTATTTTTATTGATCCGACAAAAAGCTATTAATTATGTGTTGGGTTAAAAATAAAAATGTATTCAAACTTTATTTGTTTGAATTTTTATAAAATGACATTACTTTCTGGTTTACCTAATAAAATGCAAGTTTTTGCTTTCTTTAAAGATAAATATTTTATTAAGTGGAAAGTTAAAATTATTTATTTCCAAATTATTTATTTATAACCCCTTACTCCATTTATTATGTTATTACTCAGGAAATTAAGTTTATAATCATTTACTATTTTACTTTCTATATTATTTTAGTAAATAATTCAAAGGTTATTTACCATCTATTTACGTAATAAATAGAAACGTCAATATCTTTTTTCATTAATAATTTCACTTAGCCATCTCAGATTAAAAAAAAAATTTTCCCAATTTTAAAATAAGTCAAATTTTACTTATCACATTAATTGTGAAATGATAAAAATGATTAGAGATTAATTAATTTTCAAAAGAGTTCTTCCTAAATAATTATTTTGGAAGAAAAATAGGAAATCGATTATTTTATTAACAAATAAAAGAATTTAAATCTTTATTTTTTTATTTACACATAGATAATATAAAGTTGAAGTGCAGCAAATTAATACAGTAATGTGGGGTTGGCCAAAGACACATCCAATATTTCAAATCTAACAAAATATAAGACTGCCTTGAATAATATAATAATTCTAAAAATAATAATGAATAATGCTATAATTATTATGTTGGTGCAAAAACAATACAATAATGAACAAAACAACAGTTCAGAGTTGGTTCTTAAAGTTTGAAAACAATAATTATAGTCTGGAGGAAAAAGAAGGTCATGGCCGTCCATTTGCTGTAGAAAACGATCAATTAGAGGCTGTCATCGAATCTGATTCAAGGAAAACCACAAGAGAAGTTGCAAAAGAACTTCAGGTTCACCATTCAACAATTGTAAGACACCTCGGACAAATTGGAAAAGTGAAGAGGCTGAACAAATGCGTGCTCAATGCAAACCAAAAATTACATCGCTTTGAAGTTGCGTCTTCCCTTCTTTTCCGTAACAAGAACGATCCATTTCTCAATAGAATTGTAACATATGATGAGAAATGGATCTTGTACTATAATAGGCAACGCTCTGGTCAATAACAGGACAAAAGTGAACCTCCAAAAACCTTTCCAAAACAAAAATTGCAACAGAAAAAGCTAATGGTAACTGTTTGGTGGTGCGAACATGGTTTGATCCATTTCAATTTCCTGGATCCTGGAAAAACGATTACGTCCAACAGTTACTGTCAACAAATCAACGATAAATCAATAAAGATCATGACAGCGATGTCATTTGCAGATAATTCAGAAGAAAGTTAAAATTGACTGAAAAAGATCTGAATGAGACAGAGTTAGCACTGTAACGAAACTTCCACTCCTTTTAAGATCTTTGCATTTTTCTGCATAAATTTCGATATGTAGGCTGGTTCATCATCCTGTTCTATCAATGTACGCTTTATATTAACCAATTTTTTGTAACGACTGCACAATTTCTTATGATTATCGTCGTCTTCCTCACATTAGAGCTTTGCGTCAACCATCAGCTGGGATATGCTCAAAATAAGTAACTCTTTCAAATTTTAAACAGACAGAAAGCATTACTTTCTTACAGAATGGATCATGTTTGATGGTTGACTGAACAGGTTTGTCTCGTGGTAAATACTGTGTTTTATGATTAGGATTTACAAAAAATATCACTTTCCATTAGACGTGAGGAATTTTTTGGAAAACCTCTCATCTATCCCTGGAAATAGAAGTTCCTGTAGATTACAATGCGTGAGAACTTGTCAAAACGTTAGGATCTGGTTGTTATCGCTTCAGGATACAGTCTTTTTCGCCGATGACTATTTATTGCTGACTTAAAAGGTCCAAGTGTGAGTGATGTTGTGTGAACACATATATGTGGACTTTTTATGCTTACCACAAATAGCTTTATTTTCAACAATGGATCATAAGTGATAGTTATTTTTCAGGCTTAGATTGCCAGATCGAAGTTTTGCAAATCATCACTCTCATATAAATATATTTTCATGGACCGCATGGGCTGCCTTAAATACCTTCTTAAGGAGAGAAAGAAGGACAACACGAATATAAATTTTTCCATCAATCAGCTAAAATTTATAACAATCAAATATTTAATAATACAATCAATAATTGATATAATACAGATAGATAGACCATGAAATAATCTTTTAAATTATATATTGTTATACCTTATTGTTTTTTTGCATTTAATTTGAATGGAAAATAATTATGAGTAAAAATGCACACTTATTATAGGACAATTCACAAAGATTATTAATTAAAAATATTAATATAATCAAATCAAATTAATATAATACAGTGGAACCTACGATAACGGCAGTTTCCCCGTTCCCGACGGTGTGTCGTTACAAAGAGATTTAACTGTATATTTATATAATCAAATCAGAATTCCATAAAATTTTGAATCATTAAATATAAATTTATCATAATTTTAAAAAAAAATTTTTTATTTACAAAATTTGATAATATTTAAACAACTTTTGGTAAATATGTGTATCGTATATACCATTTTTACATAAATATTCAAATTTTACAAGTCAATGTTTTATTTGTGTTCGTATACTAACCCAGCGCTGCATTGATCCCTTTTCTTGTCATATACTTATAATAACTATAAAATCCGTCAAATCTCCATTCTCAGCAGCTCTCAAGATCTACCTGACAGCATTTTTTATTTTCGAAAAAGCACCTTCAATGGGATTGAGCATGTATAAATAAGGGGAAAGGAAATTGAATTTGTATCCAAAAGATGTAGTGATGTTTTCCAGATCCTTCGCACGATGAACACGTGCATTATCTAACATGATACAAGCATTTCCGAATGCATAAATCTATTAAATAATCTGAGAAAATATCACCATTTACTGTAGTTTTATCAATAATCTTATGATAATACGTACCAGAAACTCCGATACTTGCAATAACAGAAATATTCAACCCTCTTACATTAGGAACAATTATATTTGCTCTTGTACATTTTTGGAACGTGCCCGCTGCCTTTCCAAGTGCAGGTTGAACGGGCGATCCATCAACAAAAATGGTATTTTCATAATTACTGAAAAATTTTTGTTGAACAGTAATGCATAGGTTTTTCTTTTCTGTATAGAAACGTCATAATTGACATGTTCTAATTCACGATGTGACTTCTTTATCTTTAAAGTCAACAGTGCTCTGTTAATTGAAATAGCTATTGAAAGCGTTTGATTTGTGATTTCCAATGCTCACAAATACTAGTTACAGTACAAATGCAATATTTAAACACAATTTGAAAATTGACGTAAAAATGGTATAATTCGTTACCTCAACTTAAAGAAATAATTCAGGATTTTTATTTAAACGATATTTTTATTTATGAAATAAATTATTTTATTTTTATTTTAGTGTCCAGTGTCAGAAACAGCAACGTGAATTTTCCTTCTACTTCCGCTGGTCGGAATTTGCTTAATTCATAACTTATCGGATGTGAGTAGGAAAATGAGAACATGAGAGTATTTATAGATATATTTCCAAAAATCCAGATTTATAACGAATTATCTTTGATGTTAGACTTTCATTGTCTTGATATTTTTGTAAGCTGTTAGAGACAACTTAGTACTTTTGTAAGAAATTAAATGACTGTTTGACTTTCTGTGTTTCTTTTAATGTGGCCTAAATACGTCCATTTTATATAGATCCATACTTTTGATCTTAGATCTGCATGAAAATCAACTTCATCATATCTACAAAAATAAGAAATAAGTATCTTATTTTTCTACGAACAAATATGACAATTCATTTTATTATCATGTTTATATTTCACGTTTTTTGCATTAAATAAAGCTAAAATTATAATATTGTAATACTCATTCCACGTTATTGACCTATAATATAATAAAAGATTATAATGTCTTGGAATTTTAATATTTTTATTAGTTTTTTTTATTGATTTTCCTAAATTTTATTTATGAAAATAAAATATCATTTAGTATTGCGCAACCCAGAATGATTGTAAATTTTCAGGTTAATTATTTTTATAACTTCATGAAAAAGACAAATTTTATATATTAAAATTACTAATAATCAATATATTTATAAATATGAATATCTTTAATTAAGTTGATTTAATTGATTATTCATAATGAAGATTTAGTGACCTTCAATATGAATAATAAAGTGATTCTATTCTCATTATTTTTGTAAAAGATAAGCGATATACACTACCAATCAAAAGTATTAGGCAGATACTCGCATTTTGAAATATAGCATAAATAGAACACTATTCATGACAATTTTTTTACAGTTAATTTATTTATAAAATTTAAAATCCTTTTCATATTTATTCAAACTAAAAAGGAAAAATATTTATTTTTTATAATATATAACATTTATAGAAGCAGCCTCTGTGATTTTTAGTAACCGCTACACAAATCCTCTGCATACGATTGAGAATTTTCCCTAGAATTTCTGATGTTATTCATACCATTGTACTTGTAGTGTCTCCCAAAGACGTTTTGCTGAAGATGGCTGTTGTTGAGAAATTTTCCTGTCCAATTCATCCCACAGTAATTCAATAAGGTCTGGCGATTGAGAATGACATTCCATTATTTGGAGAATATTCTGCTATTCTAACTCCCCAAAGTAGACTTTGCTTATCAGAATTAACAGATGGATTCTAAAAAGACAAAAAAAGTCTCATTTTTATCAAAAAAGGAAATTTTTAAATACGTTTCGAGTTCCAAAATCTCACAACTCAAGCTTGCTTTTTTATTTACAAAATATTGGTGTTGAGATATCAAGAAGAGCAATCGATGATCTTTTGTGTCAAAAAGAAATAGTTGAAAAAGACGGAATGAAAATTATGAAAACGCCTAAATATTCTTCATTAGATTCTTCCTTGTAAAAATAGAATTTTAAATATGAACATTTTGATTAACAAAGTTAAAAATTCGCTGCACAGCTTAATACCATTGACCAATTTTCAAATGTGTGGTTCAAAAATTTTAAAAAGAGAAATAAAATCATATAATACAAACTATCAGGTACAGCTGCTTCAACAGATATGTCTGATATCAAGCAGTGCCTTTTCAAAATATTTAAACCTTTTCAAGAATTTAAACCAAGTGATATTTTTAATATGGATGAAGCAGTTCTTTTTTACAATCTCATGGATGATAAGACGCTAAGTATACAGGCACGTGCACGAAGAACAAAAAATAACAATCAGAGATTAACAACTGCTCTTACTACCGATTTCGGTTTTTGGTACAGCAAGCAATCCAAGAACTTTTAAAAAGTCTTCAAAGCAAAATTTTTGTCAATACTATTGGAATAGAAAAGCCTGGATGACAAGTGAAATTTTTATAAATTGGCTATTTCAATTTGACGAACTATTCAAAAATCAAGCTAGGAAAATCGTTTTATTGCCAGAAAACGCCCCAGGACATGTGGATATATATGAATCCCTGACTAATATTAGATTGATTTCCTTTGATTCAAATCTTACAAATCATATTCCACCATTGAATCAAAGTATAATTCAAACTTAAAAGTCCATTACAAAAATTTTTCTTATGGATTTCATTTTGATTGTATCTAAAATAATGAAACGAAAAATGCGATTTATCAATGATAATCATATGGAGTTAAATTGTTTGGTATGGAGTAACACCTTTAACAATCACAAATTGTTGGGAAAAACGAGAATTGTTGAATATGCAAAAAATGCTAAATTTTAAATATGGCTATTGATACCAATGAAATTAATGACTACCTTGAAAACAAAAAAACATTTTAAAGACTTTGGTGATATGGTTGACGAATTTCAAACTTTATAGCCTAAACAATTAACATCTGAATTTCTGAATGATGAGGAAATTTTAAAACTTCTTGCAGAAGATGAAGAACAAAGTGAAATTTTTAAGGAAGAGTCGGTACAAGTCTCTCATACAGAAGCCTCCAAAGCGGTAATTTTATTAGAGATATTTTAAAGTAGCAAGAACGCTCAAATCCAAAAGAATCTCTTATGATCAGTCATTTTAGAGAGTTTTTCGAGAAAAAGATGCGTGGAAAGCAAACAAAAATTAATGAATATTTTAAGAAAATATAGTTTGATCTTTTTATTGATTTTCAATGAATTCAAATATTATTATAACAATATTATAATTTATATCCAAAAAATAACTATAATTAAAGTATGACAATGAATTATGCAATAATTATTAATTACATAATCAAATTTACCTCGATCGACCGCCACCTCAATGATCGCTATAAAATATGGACTTTATCACTACGGCTATCGATCGAGGTGTGACTGTATTGGGAAAAATTTTCTATTTAATTTTTAATGTTACTTCGAAGCTTTAATTATTATATAAAGATTTTAATATTATATCATTAGTTATTTAAAACTAATAGAAATCCTCTCGATTAAAAGAGCTCTAGAGTACCCCTCAGATAATATTATACTCCATCAAGGAGTATTAGAATAACTGATTACACTAAGACCTAAGAAGCTAAACCAAATTTAACTAATTCCTGGATAATATAAAAATATTTACTTATACTCCAATAAACCTAGCAGCTTTCGGTTAATAATATTTTTAGTTTTTTGATTTTGAAAGACAAACTTCTTAATAAACGTTTCAGCTTATGGTGGTTTGTTCTTATGAATTATATTAAAATTATAATATTACTTTCCAGGAACAAAGAAAATTTATATCCAGATTGATTGCTGATTTTAAATGATTTTCTTAAATGATTTCTCCCTCTTTTACACTGCAACTATTTCTATATAATTTGTTTTCCCTTTGTAAATTAAAGTCGTCTGGTTATCTGATTGGCTGTTAACTGACTGAATATTTGATGCTTCTGTCAGCTTTATGTTACGTAGGTCGTCTTTTTCACTGCTTTTGTTTGCGGCAAATTGTTAACAGTTAACAGTTAACAAATTGATAAACAGTCCATTTTTGATATATTATAAATTCTGTAATTAAATACACTCTTTGACAAAATTATTTGCCCATTACATATATCTGTATATTATATATATTATTGTAATTGATTAAATTT